>PVJL010009459.1:0-57014 GCA_004026885.1 Lyroderma lyra
TTCTTTTCTATATATTCATTGTAGTGACTTTTTAAAAAATGCTTCTCCAATTTTCCAGCTGGCTCTGAAGGTTAAACCTAAGACGTGGTTACCTTTTTCTGGTCATTTACTAAGGGACTAGAAGAAGCATGAGGAGCTTTAACAGTATTCTAATGGCCATGGAGGTGAGTCTGAAAATAAATGTTATGATTTTTGTTCTCCTAAGACCACATTAATTTGAAAAATTTTTATTTTAGAAGTAAAGGAGGAGACAGGAATGAAATTATTAATTGGATTCCTTTTCTGGCACTTAGTTATATTTTTATGAGTTTGTGTAACATTTGTCTCCCACTTGTAATTGTTAGGGGTTCAGAAATGACACATCACGTAGCATCCTAAATAGTCTCAGAATTACCTGAAAGTCATTAAAGAAACTAATTGTCTGTTTGGGAAGTAATTACATAAATGAGGTTCCACAATTATACACTCATTTGAGAGATTTTGCACTGACTGTAAGAGAGTCAGAATTTGAACACTAGCCTGGCTATTTCGTAGGAGTATGATATTAGACAAATCACTTTATTGCTATAAACCTCTGTCAGCAAAATGAGATAACACTTCTCTCTCTCATTCATTTATTCAACCAAGATTTGTTGAATGTTCACTTATGAGAGGAATAGGTTTGTTGTGAGCATTAAATAACTCAGGACTGTGAAAGTGCCTAATGCAATGGCTAGGATATTAAAAGTAATATATATTTTCATGATTTAGTTTACAAAAATGGTTAACATTTAATTATTATCTTACTAAGAGCCTATTCTATGGTTGAAAGGTATCCAGAATGCACAGTCCAGGGACTTCAGGAGTTCTAAGTACCAAAAACTAAAAACCTTCTAGAAATGAATCCGCCACTGGCCCTTTGCTAGATACTACATTTTCTGTTACAGAAATCAGCCTGTTTTATCTTCATTTTACAGTTTTTTTCCCCTTGGGAATATTTTAATAACAATTGTAATCTAATTTAACTTTTCTCTAGTCCTCTGAATTTTATTTTGTACTTTTAAAACAATTTTCTGAGAAGACATCTATAAACTTAACCAGACTGCTAAAAGACTCTAATGCAAAAAGAAAATGAGAGAAAACACAGCATGTTTTCTCCCTAATTTTTAAAATCTCTATGATTGCTCCTTATCAGTTCAATTTGAAGCTTATATTCTAGGACTTATATTCCATTTTATATTTTAAGCTTCAAAACTGCTTGTGACAGGCATTGTAGTCATTAGGCTTTTTATTTATTTCTTAAAATGTTTTATTAATATATAGCTAGCATACAATATTATATTAGTTGAACTTATACATCACAGTTATTCAACATTTATATAGCTAAAGAAGTGATCATCATGATAAGTCCACCAACCATCTGATGCTGTACCATGCTGTTAAAATATTATTGACTATGTTTTCTATACTGTATGCTACATCCCTATGACTTATTTGTTTTGTACCTGGAAATTTGGACCTCTTATTTCCTTCCACCTTTTCCCCTGCTCTTTTATTTTTTCAATTACAATTGACATTCAATACTATTTTATATTAATTTCAGGTACACATCATAGTGGCTAGACATTCATATAATTTAAGAAGTGATCCTTCAGACTAATCTAGTACCAACCTGGCACTATACATAGTTATTACCATATTATTGACCATATTCCTTGTACTTTACATCCCCATGTCTGTTTTGTAACTATCAATTTGTACTTCTTAATCCCTTTATATTTTTTACCCTGACCCTAATCCCCCTCCCATCTATCATGCAATAAATATAGTACCCTTGAATAAGTACAACAGGGTATTAATTATTATTGTGGTGTAATTTCAGAACTTGGCTGTATCAGTTTTCTTAAGCTTCTCTCTCTTGGGAATGGAAGCTGTATCTCATGCAGATCTTATTGGGGGCTTTAGTTGGGTTTAGACGGCAATAGACCTCATCAAAATGAGGAAACAGGCCACGCAACATCATTTCTAACAGCACATAAACAGCTCACAATAGTATAGAAATCATGGAATAAATTTATCAAATTTAAAATCATTTGTTTGCTGCCTTTCCTACTAGATTATAAACCATGAGAACAGGGATTATTTGTGTGTGGTCCATCACCTAGCATAGTGCCTGGAATGTACTGAGTGGTCAATAAAAATTTATTTCAAACAAAGTAATGAAAAAAAAATATAGTGCCCACCTGACACCATACATAGATAGTTATTACGATATTATTGACTGTATTTTTATTTATTTATTTTTATTTTTAATTCTTTTTATTTTAAAAAATGTATTGGGGTGACACTAATTAGTAAAAATTACATAGGTCCCAGGTGTACAATTCTACATTATATCTTCTATGTGTTGTATTATGTGTTCATCACCCAGAGTCAGTTCTCTTTCCATCACCGTATATTTGTGTCCCTGTTGCTTCTCCCCCGTTCCCCTTCCCCTCAGGTAACTACTAAATTATTGACTGTGTCCATGGGTTTTGTTTCTTTGTTGCTTTTGATTTTGTGTTAACAATCAAACTAAATTTCTCCATCCCTTTCCCTTATTTTACCCTCTCTCCCTTCCCTCCTTCCATCTTAAAGAAGTCCCTCTAACATTCTTTGTAGTACTGGTTTGGTGGTGATAATTCCTTTAGCTTTTTCTTATCTGAGAAGTTCTTTATCTGCCCTTCAATTGAGTGCTAGCCTTGCCGGATACTTTATTCTTGGTTGTAGATCTTTGGTTTTCATCATGTTGAATATTTTCTGCCATTCCCTTCTGGCCTGTAAAGTTTCTGGGGAGAAATCAGCTGAGGGTTGAATGGGTGTCCCTTTATAAGTTACTGCTTGCATTTCTCTTGCTGTTTTTAGAATTTTCTCCTTTGCTTTAACTTTTGCCATTTTAATTATGATGTGTCTCAGTGTGTTCTTGTTTGGGATCATCTTGTTTGGGATTCTCTGTGCATCCTGGACTTGTATGTCTATTTCCTTTGCCAGGTTAGGAAAATTTCCAGTCATTATTTTTTTCAAATAATTTCTTGATCCCTTGCTTTTCTTGTGTCCCTTCTTGCATACTTATTATTCTGACATTTTTACGTTTGATATAGTCCCAGAGGAATCTCAACCCATTCTGATTTTTTTTTTTTTTTTAGAAATTATTTTTAAACTGTTTTGGCTAGGTGTTTTCTGCTGCCATTTCCTAAAATCACTGCTTTGAGCCTCTGTTTTATCTAGATTAGTGACTTTTACTCCATTCTTCATTTCAGTTAATGTAATCATGATCTCTCTCTGGTCCTTTATAATGATTTGTAAATCTTCTTTAATGCTTGCTATCTCTCTGTTGAAATTATCAATCAGTTTCTTAAGCATTTTTATAAGCATTGCTTTTAGCTCTGCTTCTGAGAGGTCATCTGTCCCCATCTCTTGAATTCTCTGGGTTCTCATTTCTGCTGCCTCTTTGGACCTGCCCAGTTGTGGGTTCTTTGGTGTTCACTGCTGTTACTGGGTGGGCAGAGGTCTGTGGAGGAAGGAAGTTTGTACCTTTGTTTTCTTTCTGTGGTTCCAGGGGTTGTGCATGGAGTTTAGACATAATTGTACCTTTCTGTTCTCTGTTTGCCCCATGCGCAGACTCTGCCCTGAGCCTTTATGATCAGTCCTGTATGCCGGTCTTTCAGATCATCCTGATTGTGGGCTGAGAAACATGCATACAGTCCCCTATCTCCCTCTCTTTCCAGCTGGAGCATTTGTGCAGCAGCTCCTCACCTCCCAGTCACTCCCCATTCTCTAGGAACTGGAGTGAAGTTTGGCCATTGCGTTTTGCAGGCTGGTCTGCACCTTCTGGGGCCAAAGTGAGGTGGATGCAGTATTTCACGCCCTGTTTGTGGGACTCTTTTTCTCTGTCCCATGGATCAAGTAGGGTCTGGAGCACTCTCCCACCACCTTCTTCCTCCTCCCTCCCCAAGAGATAGAGTTCCAGGTGGGGACCAGCGTGCACCACATCTCCACTCTTCCCCTTTTATTTTTCCTTTGTTTAACCCCATGCCCATCTGCAGATACCTTAATGTGTTGAGTGGGTTTCTTAGCTGTGATTGTGCATTGTGTAGAGGCTCCTTAGGTGTCTTATTAGTTGCAATCTCTGGATGAGTTTTTTGGAAGTCTCGCTCATGCCACCATTTTGTCTCTATCTTTATTGACTATATTTTTAATGTTATTCCCTATATCCCATGAGTGCTTTGTTATAAAGTACTTCTTAATCTCTTCCACTTTTTCACCAAATCCCTCCCTCAACTTCTCTCTCATCAGGCAATATTCAAAATGTTCTCTTTATCTACAAGTTTATTTATGTTTGTTTGTTTATTTTGTTCTTTAGATTCCAGTTGTGTAAACAAAATCACATTGCATCTGCCTTTTTCTGTCTGACTTAGTCTACTCAGCACAGCACCTCCCAGGTCCATCCATGCCACTGCAGATGGTAGAAACCTATTCCCTTCCGTGGCAATATTTCATTGTATATATGTACCACTTCCTATTTATCCATTCATCATTGATGGACACCCAGGTTTCCTCTACATCTTGGCCACTGTAATCAATGTTGCAATGAACATATAGAGGCACACATCTCTTCAAAGTAGCATTGCAGTTTCTTCAAATAAATAACTAGAAGAGAGATTACTGGGTCTTTCTTTATCTTTTGCTATAGCCTCTGTTTTAAAGTCTATTTTGTCTGGTATACGTATTGCTATGCTAGCTTTTTTGCTTCATTTCCATTTTCATGGAACACATTTTTCCATCTCTTGACTGTCAGTCTCTGTGTGTCTATTGTCTGAATGAGTCTCTTGTAGGCAGTATATAAAAGGGTCTTGTTTTGTCATCTATTCAAGTACCCTATCTTTTATCTGGAGCATTTAATCCATTTATGCTGAAAATATTTGTTGATAGATATTCAGTTATTGCCATTTTGTTTTATATTTTTGATATTTTTTAAATTCACCTTAAAGAAGTTCATCTAACATTTCTTGTAATATTGGTTTGGTGGCAAAGAAATCTTTCAGGTTTTTCTTTTTTGGGAAGCGTCCTTTGATTCTAAATAATAGCTTTTCTGGGTAGGCTAATCTTGGTTATGGGAACTTGTTTTTCATTATTTTGAATATTTCCTGCAAATCCTTTCTGGTTTGAAAAGTTTTGGTTGAGAAATCAGCTGACAATAACAGAGCTCCCTTGTAGGTAACTAACTACTTTTCTCTTGCTGCTTTTAAGATTCTTTCTTTGTCTTTAACCATTGGCATTTTAACCCATTCCCCATTTGCTCTCAGATACTTGCTAGTGGCACTTTTAGCTGTAGCATTTGCCCCAAGATAACTCATGTATTACAGTTCTAATCTTGATCCCAAAGTTTGCCATGAAATATCTCACTTTTATTATTATTTTTACATTTATTATCACTTTTATATATATGTGTATGTGTATGTCTATGTGTGTGTGTGTGTGTGTGTGTGTGTGTGTGTGTATGGTCTTTGGGAAAAAAT
Organism: Lyroderma lyra; assembly: GCA_004026885.1. NCBI lineage: Eukaryota > Metazoa > Chordata > Mammalia > Chiroptera > Megadermatidae > Lyroderma > Lyroderma lyra. The sequence goes on from PVJL010009459.1 coordinate 5,538, forward strand.
TACATCATTCTTTTAGCATTCAGTTTTTGGTAGTGATATTTCCATTTACAAAATACAGTAATTCTCCATCACTGAAAATGTCAAATCCTAGAAAACATAGCATTTTTACTTGTGAAATAAATTATTAAATACTAATCATTATATACATTTCTGTTACATTAGGATTAGCGACAACTTCTGTTTAGAAATAACTCCAAGAACAGTTTCTATGTTTTCTTTTCACATTGGAAATCAGTAGGATTTGCTTCAGCCTCAAAGAGTGTGTTTATATCAAAATAAATGCATGCAGCAGCAAGTTGCATTTTTTTTTTCTAAATGAGAAATGAGTTAATTATGATGATCTTGGTGTGGGCTTTTTTGGTTTTATCTTTTTTTGAGATTCTGTGCTTACTGGGCTGGTATGTCTATTTTCTTCACCAGATTAGGGAAATTTTTTGTTCCTTCTTCAAATTGGTTTTCAATTCCTAGCTCTGTCTCTTTTTCTTATGGTACCACTATGATGCAAATGTTGTTATGCTTGATGTTGTCTCAAAGATCTCTTAAACTATCTCTGCGTGTGTGTGTGTGTACGTGTGTGTGTGTGTGTGTATGTATGTGTGTGTGTGTGTATATATATATATATTTTTTTTTTTTTTCTATTCTGATTTGGTGTTTTCTGCTATGGTATCTATTAGATCACTGATTCAATCCTCTGCTTCATCAAATCTACTTTAATTTCTTCTAATGTATTTTTCATTTTAATTATTGTATTCTTTATTTCTGACTGTTTTTCTTTAAGTGCTTCCTATCTTTATTTTTATGTATCCTATTTCTTTGTTGTAGTTCTTCCTGAAATCATCGAGAATTCTTATAACTAATGTTTTGAACTCTGCATCTGGTAGATTGCTTGTCTCCATTTTGTTTAGTTCTTTTTCTGGAGCTTTGCTCTGTTCTTTCATTTGGGTCATTTTTTTTTGTCTTTCCATTTTGGTTGCCTCCCTGTATTTATTTCTGTGTATTAGGTAGGACTGATATGCCTCTCAGCCTTAATACAATGGCCTTATGTAATAGTTATCCTATGGAGCCCAGTAGTGCAGGATCCCTGGTCACCAGAGCTGAATTCTCAAGGTTTGTCCCTTGTGTAGGTTGTTTTTGCCCTTCTGTTATAGTTGAGCCTTGGTTGTTGTTTGCATGTCAATGGAAGGGACTTACACTCAGCAGATTGGTTGTGAGGATTGACTATGACTATAGTGGAGAAGCTGTTGTGCAGGCGGTGCCCCATACAGGATGGTTTGCTTTAGCAGGACTCTGGTGTCTGGTCTTTGGGTGTGTTTTCCTTGGAGGTTGCCACATGATGCTCTGGCTAGGCTTGATGCTGGTCACTCAGCATGTCAGCCCTGAGGCCTCCTAGGAGGGGCTCTGGCACAGGCCAAGTTCAGTTGTAGACTGTGCCCTGCCCAGTGCCATCTGGTATGAACCCCAAAGCAATCCACAGTGGCTGCCACCTGCTTTGGCCTTGCAGATGCCTGGAGAGGCCAAGCCATGAACTAAGGCCAACTGCCCCTAATGTTGGTCTTGAGGCTGTTCAGGAAGTGGTATGGAACACACTGAAGCCAGATGGTGCTTTTGTAGGTTTTGTAAACCTTGGAGAGATTTTAGGAAAGTCTGCAGAATGAGCCAAGACAGGCCTTTTGTATGGAAATTTCCCTGAAAGTGAGTTGGTGTGCCTGAAAGTTGAGTGGGGCAGGGTCTTAGGAAATCACCATGGTGGGTCCAATTAACAGTGTTAGCCAGGGTGATGGAGACTCAGATATGGTGGCCAACTTTGTCTACATGCTGGGAGGAGGGGAGCTCAACAAAGAAACAATGACTTCCACCAGTCCCTCTTTCCAAGAGAAATCTGCCTCTCCATCTCTCACCATGGTGTATGTTCCTTTCAAGCTGCTGCACCGGCAGTGGAATTTAGAATAAATGAGACTGTCAATGAGTAAGTTTGTATGTAGGGTCTTTAAGAAGAGTGCCGGAGACTACAACTGCTCTATTCTTACTCAATCACAGTCTCTGCTGGTTTTCATAGCCAAAAGTTATGGGGACTTCTCTCTCCAGGACTGGAACCTTGGGCTGTGGAAACTGGTGTGAGGCTGGGATTACTCACTACTCTGAGTGGCACCTCTGCAGCTGAGATATTCCTCCCAAATTTTACTAGTCATATGCTATATGGGGCCAGCCCATTCCACATCCCTGCCCCTCCTATCTGTCTTGAAGTGGCTTCATCTGTATGTCCTTAGTTGTAGAGCTTTGGCTCAGTTAGACTTTACTCATTCTCAATGGTGATTGTTTTGCAGTTTAGTTGTAATTTTGATGTGGTTGTGACAAGAGGGAAGCAGAGCATACACCTACTCTGTCCATTCCAAATTTCTTCACTGTCTCTTACTCAGGAACAGAAATCTGCAACAAAGTTAAATTATGGTCTGTCTGGCTTTCTGACTATGAACAAAATAATCTTTCTGAACTCCAAACCAATTCTGCTCTTTCTGCTTATTTTATGGCATTGCTAGAGAGATATAGTGGCTGCAAGGGGGTTAAAAACTAAGATATCCCATCACTGCAAAAAGAAAGAATCAACAGCTCCAAAAAATATACATAAATTTCTTACAGTTTGCAACTGGTCAAATTTCAATTGTTTAAAAGGTTGGAAGTATCATGTTGAGTGTTCAGTGGACTAGCTTCAATGGCCATGTGGACCCTATGAGGATGAGAAAAGGTTGATTCATAAAATGGAGGCCCTGATACTTTCTGTATCTGATTTTCAGAGCTCAATATATATGGTCACTTTTCTTTAAGTTGAGATTAAGAAAAAATGTCTTATACACAGATAGCTTCCACAAGCCAGTTTTATTTATAATGATGTCTTAGTAATATAGATGAAATAATTGTTTTACTCCATGTAATTTTAAAGTAGTAAAATCCTGAGTCTTAAACAATAAGCATGAAATAGGTAATAAAATGTATTGGTTTATTTGTAGTGTCTCAAATTTTTTGGAATAATGCTAAAAAACTTGCTAAGTTAATGCCCCATTTTTTCCTTTGAATTAAGTTGGAACTTGGCCTAAATACAATGGTCAACCTATGTGAATATAAAGGGATTTATAGATCATCTGAGAACATAATGCATCCACATTCCCATTATCTTGTCTATTAGTTGACTACTTGATTAATGCTCCCTGAGCAATCTCATGCAATTACCCAGTAGTAATATTTCATAGTTACATACTATGCAGTTCTTACAAGAAATCTTGAAAATTTAACAACTGCTACTTTAATCTTAGGATTGCTTTGAGAGATAAGTTTTGGCTTTATTATTTTCTCCAAAGTAGCTTACTTAGTCATCTCAAGTTAGTCATTTTTGCCCATTTTTCTCATTTGTGAACCAAGGAAAATGCCACATACCCACTCACAAAGCATGTGGTGAGGATTAATTAGATAAATATCAGCAGAGCCCTCTGAGCTCCTTAGTATTAAGATGTTTATCCATCTGAGGTATTATTATCATTACCATGCCATTTCAATTGGATCATAAATAAAACTCATGGATGATAAAGATGAAAAAGATTTTGTTGGCTTGCCAAGTCCTACACTACAATTTCTCTAAGTAGCGGGGCAGGACTGAGTGTGTCCCTTGACAGAAGACATATAACAGATTAAACTGATATTCACTTGATCCTAGCCAAAGGTTTGTGTTAATGAGCATAATAGTATTTACTTGGTGGGTGTCCCGAACAGCTGTCCATTTTTGTTGCAGGTGCCAGAACCAAAGCCAAAGCAAGTCTGGATTTAGCAAATCCAATTACTTCTCAGGATTCACTCCCTTCTAAGATAGGACTTATCATAATTACTCCTTGATAATAGACACACTGTTAAGTTGATACTAGATACTCATAACCAGATTCAGGGACCCATTGTTTTTTTTCTTAAAAACACTATTTTAACTTTATGTAATAAGGCTTATCAGACATGTTTTACATTTACAGTGAGAGTTTGGCTTTGATTATGATAACACCAAGCAACTCATTCCAGATTCTCTTGATTTGATAATACCCCTATAAGAATTGCATTTTAATTGTTTCTGAGATCACAAAGATACTTCTTGATTAATTTTTTTGTCTGCAGGAGCAAAAAGGAAATTCAGAGGACATCCTAATTCAGAGGACATCCTAATTAAAAATGAAAATGGTTCATCACACAAGTAGCTTATTATGAGATGTAAAACCACATGAAAAATGAATATAATCTTTTTCAAGCAGGGTAAGCTGTGTGTAAGTTTTAATAATCCAGAACACCTGGATATTTCACATCCAAATAGAAGGCAGAGATGTAAGGTGAAAGTGACCTTGTAGTAAAGAAAAATTTGCTATAGAAGGAGGATGCCTGAATGAGCAGACTAACTGGTGACTGAAATTAGAAAACTCTTCCAATCAGTGTGAGGTAGAGAAATCACATATTGAGGGAATGACTGAAATGACACTGCTGGCCAATAGCTCTCAGTCTGCTCATGCATAAAGTCTGCTAAGGTATTTTTTTTAAAGAATTTGTTTGTTTGTTTATTTTTGCAGGATGAAAGAACAGGGAGAAAAGGTATATTTGGTATGAGAATGTGGAAATTCCATTTTATGCCTTATTTTAGCAGTTTACATTTAATATCATTACCTATTTTCTTCTCTAGGTGACATAGCTTTGCTTTAGTGGATTAGTTAGACAAATGCTTTACCCATAAAAATATGTTTGTGTTCCTAAATAAAAATTCCTCTGCTTGTTTGCATAAGTGATATTTCAGTAATTGTTTTCATTAATTTATACAAGGTAACAAATTTTCAGTATATTTGAAGACTTTCTATATCTTGATGTTTCTATTTAAAGTAATATCATTTTCCTAGGCAGTTTTTCTGACTTCTGAATTTTCTTTTTTCTTTTGCTTCTCCCTGAGTTGGCCTCTAACTTTGTAATTTCTATAGTTATGAGATTATACATCTCAGAATTTTAGGAATTGTCCCAATTTCTCCTTCCAGTTTTATAACTCACTGAAATGTCATAAACATCCAAATAACCATTGCTATATTGCCTATCCCATCAGGAAGCTGTACAAAATTCCTGAGTCAGGTATGTTCTGAAGTGGCTTATAAGAAAATATGGTCTCTGTGCTTGCATAACGTGTTCATTTGTAAACTTAATTCAATCCATTTGTACTTTGTGAATGCTTTATTTCAGCCAGTTTTCACCAACAAAAGAATAAGTTTTGTATAGCACTCTTTTCAATTAGGTGTTTAAAATGTTGCATGATGGTATGAACTGATTTTCTACTCTTTTAATAGTTAACTCGGTCAATTTGAGTGTCTCTGCATCAAGCTTTTCTTTTTTCTTGGCTGTGGAGACAGCTCCAATTTCTAGAATAAAGAGGTCAAGACGTGAGCTGAATACCATGCCTTAACATAGTCATCTCAAAAATAAAATTGTACCTAAAAAGACCAGTAATAAAATTTTGAAGGGAAATAAATGCCATTAAGTTTATATTCTTTCTACAAAGTCAGAGTCATTTTAAAAAAAACAATATGCAGTATTTTTCTAAAAATGTTTATATGCCAAATTTAGTAATAATCATATTTATTGCTCATTTGATCAAAATTTAACTCTGACATCTAGAGAAAGGTAATTGTTTTTCTTATGAAGTCTAGGTGTCAAAAAGTCTGGGCTTAGAGGAAACTCTTTCTAGATGGAATTTGCTGAGAGAAGGTAGGAGAGGGTTGAGAATAGTCATCCTTTGGCGGAAAAGGACCTCCATCCTCTTACTCATGTATGCTCACACCCAATTTTGTTTTCTTCTTTTATTTATTTATTTTTTAATTTTTAAAATTCATTTTTATTGTTAGACTTATTGGGGTGACATCTGTTAGCAAGGATTACATAGGTTTCAGGCATACAGTTCTACAGTGCATTGTCAGCTTGTTGTATAATAAGTTCACCACCTAATGTGACTTCTCTTTCCATCACCTTATATTTAGCTTCCCCCTCTCCTCTCCCACCCGCTCCCCTTTCTCCCCTCCCTAACCCACTCATCCCCAAATAAACATTGAACTATTGATTGTGTCCATAGGTTATTTGTTTGTTTGTTCATTTCTTTTCTCTTTGTTGTTTTCAGTTTTATATTCCACATATGAGTGAAGTCATACAGTTCTTTGTTTTTTCTGTCTGGCTTATTTCACTAAGCATGATGATCTCCAGGTCCATCCATGTTGTTGTAAATGGCAATATTTCATCTTTTCTTACAGCTGAGTAACATTCCATTGTGTATATGTACCACAGCTTCTATTTGGCAAACAGTATGCTATTTTTTAGAAATCCAGATAAATGGAGAACACATTGCTAACAGATAAGAATTTTGTCAATTTTGATCTTATGTTTAATAAACTTTTATTGCCCTATTTCCATATATCAATTATTGTGTTCTGGTTTGAATTTGTGAAGAAGACTACTTCCAAAATGATCAAGATATTCTAGCCATTTGATTTCTGTTTTTGACAATTTTTAATGCCTGACTGCTGAGATCAGCTAATTTATATATATATATATATACACACACACATATATATATATATATATATATATATATATGTGTGTGTGTGTGTGTGTGTGTGTGTGTGTATATACATATATATGTATGTGTGTGTGTGTGTGTGTATATATATATAATGTGTACACACACACACACACATTATTTTCCCCTACCACACACACACACATAGATTCTACTCTCCTAACCTTGATGGAATTGGAAGTTTAGACCAAGAATAAGGAAAAAGATAAGTAGATGGAATAAGGAAAAGATAGATTAACAGACAGACAGACAGACAGTGCACACTAGCTAGTTAGCTATGGAGTAAACCTGGATTCCTATTTATGAGATTGTTTTCCATGAAATGGAATGATTTTTCTAATATGAATTAATTTATTTATGAAATTGACCTGAGCACATTTTCTTGTTGTTGCCATCTCAACTGGGCTGCCATGTATATTCACATTTCTCTGACTATCTCTGGCTCTTTGATAGCAATTAAAAAGTCTAGCAGCATATTGATGGCAGAAAACAAGTTTAATTCCTGGTGAAGTATTTTTGGATACAATTATTTCTGCTCAGGATTGCATATTATTTTCTTATTCCATCATCACCTCACAATTTCTACACAAATCCTCATAATTACGTTAAAGATGAATTACCAAGAAAACAAGGCCACCTATTTAATAAACCACATGTGTTATAGTTTTACTCTTAAATCTGTTTTATTTCTTGTGGCATTCAACACCACTGTCTAACATTGGAGAAATTCAAAGTTGGGGAGATGCAGTGATTCCAAGTTAAACAAAAAATTATTCCTTCTCTTCCATGGATTCTATCTCTTAGACAGTCTTCATAAAGTAATAATTAATTTGTGGACCCCATATTTTGATTAAACTGTCAATCAGAACTTCTAATCAATATTAATAATTGAATTAAATAGCATTTTCATTTATTGGCTGTCTGACATGTTAGGCATTGAGAATGTGAAGGTGAAGAAAGCACAGTCCTGGCCTTCAAGGAGTTTAGAGTCTGGTGGGAAAGATGTACATCATTGTTCACTGAATTCATATAATACAATCCTAAAGCAAAGAAAACTCATTTAAGTTCTAAGCTGTGCTATAGCCTTTTATTAGGTAAATATGATTTTCATTAAACTTTTTGGAATTAGGTGAAAATTTTCATGTCTGCTTCTGAGTGAGCTACTGCTAGCCCAAGCTGTGATGGTAAAAGGCATTCACAGTGTTAGGATTAGAATTCAGAATAATAATGCCATGAAAGAAAGCTGTATTTCATTGATTCTTGTAAATAGCTGAATTAGCATTATATGAAGTAGATTTGCATTGTGGGTAAAATACTGGCAAAAGTGTGTGGGGGGGTTTGTTTGTTTTTTTAGAGTGTTTTGTGCAGTAGTGTTACAGTGCAAAATGGTAGATTTGTTCCCAACTCGTCAAATGGGTTTAAGCCATAAAAGGGAGAAACAACTGCTTTGCAGGAGGAGTGCTGAAAGCAATCTCTTTTATGAATACTGGTTAGTATTTCTGACCTAGGCACAGCCTCAAGGAAGATTATTCTCCAGCGAGTGATGTGGCATGGATGAACAGTGAAAATCTGGGATTTATTGGGCCCATGTAGAATATAACCCTTCATATTCTAGGCTGTGATTTCTTCTAAGGGTGATACCAGAAGTTCAGGGGGGAACATACTGTTTATAACTCCAAGATTTTCATTAATTTACATGATTTGTCTATCTCACATACACAAATCCACATAAACACTCATACTTAAACACACAAAGCCTCCAGTGACTTGGACGATGCTATTTTTGGAAGAGGCAAGCTCTGGTTCCTAAATCCTGCAGTAATTACTTTATTTCTTGAAGCATGAGATTTCATTACCCATATATTATTATTCACGTTGCATTTTTGACTATTACTTCACTCAGCTCTTCAAAAAAAAGTCTTATATTTTAGCTCAAGAAGACCAATGTTTTGCATGGGTAGAGCAAGTTAATGGCAAGCTCTGCCAAGAAATGTATAGGGTTTTAGGAAGCCCCGGGGTACAGGCTGGGCAGACCAGTGTTTTGCAAGAGGAAACTCTTACAAAGAAGTTTGGAGGTTTGTAAAGGTGAGTGAATTTAAAGAGTGGAAATCTATTTGTGTTCTGGGAATATGATACCTAATAAAAATAACAACAAAGCAAGGAAAAAGGACAGGTTAGTGTATGGTATTAGAAAAATCTGGCTTCCTATATAATAAAGAATAATAAAGCTGATCTCTGTTTTACCAATCTAAGAAGACTCAATGTATTAATGGCTTAACTGTGAAAGGTTAAAAAAAACAGAAGAAACAGTATTTTGAAACTTAGGGGAGGATAAAGACTTTTAAATGAGATTCCAAAAGCATAAATTCTAGGATGGTAAATGGCTAGATATGGCTACATTGCAATAAAACATTTTTGTTCAATAAAGGATGCCATAGACAAAATGACTACTTGGGAGACAATATTTGAATTTTGTAATATAAATAAGAGGTCAATTTCTAGAATATAAAGTGAATTCTTTAAAAAAAAAAACAAGAAAAATTCAGGAGATCAAATGGAAAAATCAGCAAAGGATATGCATTAGCAATTTTGATAAAGGAAAGCCTGATTTGCCAAAGAGTATATCAAGTAATAGTCCAAGAAATGAAAATTAACATACTGAGATACACTTTTACACACATCAGAGTAATTATAATTAGGAAGGAACATGTTACCAAGGTTGGAGAGGGTATGGAAAACCTAACTTTTATGCTCTGCTAATGAGAATGTAAATGGTCCTTTTCCTTTTTCTTCCAGGAAGCAGACTGCCAGGACTTAGTGAAATTGAGGATATGCATGTCTATGACCTCACCACCCCCATGGATACATGTCAGGAAATTATTTTTACAGGTTACTAAAGAAACATGTTTAGGGATTTTTGTTGGGCCGTATTTGTGGTAGTGGGGAGATGAAGGCAAGTCGGTTGCTATCACTAGGAGAGTAAATGAGTGACTGGTGGGTGCATAGTACAGAAAATCACACAATAAGAAACTGAACTAGATGTACCTACACATCTCAAACATATTGACACAGCAAAGATAAGGAATAGAATAAGAATTGTGGCATAATGCCAGTTTTATAAATAAATGCATGACATGCAAATACATTTGTGAAATTGTGATTTACAATAAGAAATATATATTTGGTCTTTGTCTTTAGTTCCTAGCCAGAGTTCCTAAAACCTTTGTGGTTTCCTAAGTGATAAAGGTGCTGGGAGCATCTTTTGTTCTAACTTTTGGTCTTTTAAAGTTTAAATTCTTAATTATAGTTGACATACAATATTATATTAGTTTCAGGTGTACAACATAGTGATTAGACATTTTTGTAACTTATAAAGTGTTACCCTGATAAGTCTAGTACCCACCTGACATCATACCACATTTGACTATATTTCTTAGGCTGTACTTTACATTTCTGTGACGGCTTCTATAACTGCCAATTTGTTCTTAATCTCTTTACCATTTTTACCCATCCCCCAACACCCCCTCCCATCTAGCTACCATCAATTTGTTCTCTGTATCTAACAGTTTGTTTCTGTTTTGTTTGTTCATTTATTCTGGTTTTTAGATTCCACATATGTAAGGTGAGGAAGGTATTTTTAAGGATTATCATAGTTATTTTTAGAATTTTATTCTTCCATGTTAAATTAAATATTTGCAAATTAGGATTTCCGCATTGCACAAGTCTGAAGGCAATATTCATATAAAATAAAAATTGCAACAATGCGATCATATGATAAATTTCTTTAAACTCTTAAAATATTTTGAATGCGTTTATCATTAAATGTATAAATAAGCTAATTTAGCAAATATTGACATATTTATAATGTTATTCTGGGCTTCATGTAATTATATACTTATATACACTCTACACTTGATCTTAGCCAAAAGGCCGAGAAGCGATCTTATATACACTCTAGAAAGCTACAAATTCTTTTTTCTTCACTGCTGTAATGCTGTAATCTAAATAAGAGTCTGATATATCAGGAACTCAATAAATAATTGCTGAATGAATAAATAAATAAATAAATAAATTCATTCATTCATGTGTATGGAATACATCTCCATCTATTTTGGTATATTAGGATATTGCTTAAATGTCATTTAATAATGTTTACAAGTTATCCAGAATGCCTCTGTAAAGCTTTTGTTAGATTAATTCCTAGGTACTCTATAGATTTTATGGTTACTGTGACTGATATATACAACTCTTGATGTATTTCTACAATATACTGTTGGACTCATTTAGAATATTTCTTTACATAAAATTTTTGTGAATATACTCACAAATATAAATATAAAGTCATTTCTCGAATTTCTACCTAATTTTGTCATATATGTAATACTGGTTTTATAAAAATTAGAGGCAGCTATTAATATTTCTGTTCTCCAGGACAAGTTATAGGTGTAAATTATTGTGTGTTCCTTGGGTGGTTGGTAAAGACTGTTTAAATAAACCTTCTGGGTGGTGACTTCTTTTGGAGAGACGTTTTCATCTATTATTCTATTATTTTTAATGGTTATTGAGCTATTGCGGTTTTTTATTTCTTACTGGCCAATTTGGCAATCAAAGATGCATTTACACTTTAAAAAATGTGATTTATAAGTAGTGGACTTCATTCTCTCATTCTTAGTTTTGCATTGATTGATTGATTAATCTTACTAGAGAATTGCCTATTATTAGTTATCTTCTAAAAATTGATTTACTGTTAATCCTTCCTTACTTCTATTTCTATTTGATTGATCTGTACCCTGTGCCAGAAGCCTGAGTACCCTGAGGGTTTTAGCTTCTGGGAAGGAGATTGACTTGCAATCCAAGCAAGCGCAGTTTACCTCCCCAACCTCCGCTCTCACCTTGAATCGGCCTGACTCAGTGCAATATTTGGGCCAGAGCTTGGTCTCCTATATTAGGCTGGGACTCTGGGGTGAGGCATCTCTATACTGACTCTAACTGGGGCTTTGGGGGTGGGGGGGTGTTGACGAGGATTAGTGTTTGCTTCACCGATGGCATGTGCCAGATTCCTCACGGATGAGTCTGGGATGAAGGGCATCTGTCACCCGTGGCAGGCAGGTGTGTCTCATTTAGGACTCTGCTCTCCAGTAGATCTCGCGAGATCCCACTAGGTTGGGCTTCCTCCGGGAGGAGTCGTCACAGGGGCAATACCTTGGACCTGAATCCACTATCCTCTGAGTCACCCTTGATGTTCTGAGGGCATTCCAGCTAGCCCATCCTCTCCCTACCCTTCTTTCTGGAACTGCATTTACTCCTTCTTACATACCTGAAACCACAAAACACACCCTGCGGGCTCCAGCTGACTTCCTGTTTGCCCTCCTAGGAAATCCCACATTCTACCCACCTGGACGGGCCCCAGCTAAACTATAATACCTCCACGGTCTGTGAATTGCATGAATGTAGAGGTAAGTGGTTGGAGAGCATCTACTCAGGTCTGCAGGAAGAGGAAGAGTAGGAAGGCTAGAGAATGGCAATGGAAGTGGGGCCAAAGCTGACAGCACCTGGTATTATCAGGTGAGCTTCCTCCTATTCAGGTCCTCTGCTGGCCTGACACACCTTATTTTCTGATTTCAGACTGGAACTGCTTGTGTTCAGGTTGCTGCGGCCTTGTACATGGGCAGATGAGGGACTGAGGCCTCAGGTTTCACCAGAGTGGTGCATTTGTTAGAATTGATGAGTCTTCATTGATACATCCTTATTACCTTCAGTCCACTGTTTACATTAGGGTTCAGTTTTGGTGTTGTACATCGTATGGGTTTGGATCAATATATAATGACAAATATCCACAACTGTGGTATCACACAGAGTATTTTCACTACTCTAAAAATCCTCTGTGCTGCACCTGTATTTCCCTCTTCATGTCAGCCCCTGGCAACCACTGTTCTTTCCACTGTGTCCACAGTACATTTTTCAGAAATGTTATGTAGTTGGAATCATCCGGTATCTAACCTGTTTAGATTGGCTTTTCTTATTTAATGATGAGCATTTAAGTTTTTTCCATATGTTTCCATTGTCATTGCTTGATAGCTCATTTTTCTTTAGCACTGAATAATATTCCACATCTCGGTGTACTAGAGTTTATCCATTCACCTGCGGAAAGACATCTTGGTTGCTTTCAAGTTTTGGCAATTATGAATAAAGCTGCTACAAGCATAGTTAACGAGCCTTTTCTGTGGACGTAGATTTTCATCTCCTTTTTCTAAACACCATGGAGCTGGATTGGATGACAAGAGTATGTTTAGTTGTGTAAGAAACAGCCTTCCAAAGTGACCATACCGTTTTGCATTCCCCCAACAATGAATGGTAGTTCCTGTTGCTCCACCTTTTCCTCAGCATTTGGGTTTGTCAATGTTCCAGATTTTGGCCATTCTAATAAGTGTATAGTAGTATCTTATTTTAATTTGCACTTTCCTGCTAACATATGCTGTGGCACTTCCTTTCATATGCTCATTTGCCATTTGTATATCTTCTTTGGTGAGATGCCTGTTGAGATCTTTGGCCCATTTTAATTGGATTACTTGTTTTCTTATTATGGAGTTTTAAGAGTTCTTTCTGTTTTGGATAATAGTCCTTTATCAGATGTGTCTTTAGCAAATATTTTTTTTTCCAGTCTGTGGCTTGTATTTTCATATTCTTTACAGTGTCTTTCACAGAGCAGAAGTTTTTAATTTTAATAAAATCCAGTTTATCAATTACTTTTATCATGCCTCCTGCCTTTGGTGTCATGTCCAAAAAATAATTGCCATAACCATCATCTAGATTTTCTCCTGCATTATTTCCTGATAGTTTTACAGTTCTGCATTTTTCATTTAGCCCTATGATTAATTTTAAATTAATTTTTGTGAAGAGTATAGGATCTGTGTCTATATTCATTTGTTTTTGCATGTGAATGTCCAGTTGTTCCAGCACCACTTTTGAAAAGACCGTCTTTTTTACTGTTTTGCTTTTGTTTCTTTGTCAAAGATCAGTTAACTGTATTCTTGTGGGTCAGTTTCTGGGCTTTCTATTTCTGTTCTATTGCTCTGCTTGTCTACTGTTTCACCATATCACACGATCTTTATTACTGTAGCTTTATAGTAATCTTGGAGTTAGGTAGTACCAGTCTTGCACCTTCTTCTCTTTCAATACTGTTGATGGATCTGGATCTTCTGCCTCTCCATACACACTTTAGACTCAGTTTGCTGATACTCACAAAATAAATTGCTGTGATTTTGATTGGAACTGCATTGAATCTACAGATGAAATTGAGAAAAACTGACATCTTGACAGTATTGAGGCTTCCTACTCATATACATGGCATATCCCTCCATGTTTTTGCTTGATGTAATTTAAGATGTTATTATTGGTAGTGTGTACTCATGATTATTACATGTTATTAGTATGTTGTTAATTTTTCCAGTGAGAAATTCTTATCTTTATCTTTTTTGTTTGTTTTTTGTTCTTTTTATGTTGTTTTAAAAAATTTTTATTATTTTTTTTATTGTTAAACTTATCAGGGTGACATTTGTGAGCAAGAATTACGTTAAGTTCCAGGTGTATAATTCTACAGTGCATTTTCAACTTGTTGTATACGTTCACCACCTGTGTGAGTTCTCTTTCCATCACCTTATATTTAGCTCCCCCTTCTCCCTTCCCCTCCCTACTTGGCCCAAAATAAACATTAAACTATTGATTGTGTCCATGGGCTTTTGTTTGTTTGGTTTTTTTTTTGTTTTCTTTTTTCTTTGTTACTTTCAGTTTTATATTCCACATATAAGTGAAGTCATACAGTTTTTGTTTCTTTCTGTCTGGCTTATTTCACTAGCATGATGATCTCCAGGTCCATCCATTTGTTGCAAATGGCAATATTTCATCTTTTCTTATAGCTGAGTAATATTCCATTGTGTATATGTACCACAGCTTCTTTATCCAGTCATCTGTCTCAGGGCACTTCAGTTGTTTCCATGTTTTGGCCACTATGAACAGTACTGCGATGAACATTGGGGTGCATAAGTCTTTTTGGACTAAGGTTTTTAAGTTTTTTGGGTAGATCCCTAGAAGGGGGATTGCTGGGTCATATGGTAACTCCATTCCCAATTTTCTAAGGAACCTCCACACCGTCTTTCACAGTGATTGCACCAATGTGCACTCCCACCTGTAATGTATGAAATTTCCTTTCTCTCCACATCCTCTCCAGCACTTGTTATTCCTTGTTTTGTTGATAATAGCCATTCTAACAGGTGTGAGGTGGTATCTCATTGTGGTTTTGATTTGCATTTCCCTGATAGCTAATGAGGATGAGCATTTTTTCATATGTCTGCTGGCCATTTGTATTTCTTCGTGGGAGAAGTGTCTGTTTAGTTCTTCTGCCCACTTTTTAATTGGGTTGTTTGTTTTTCTGTTGTTAAGTTGTATTAGTTCTTTATATATTTTAGATATTAGACCCTTATCTGATGTGTTGTTTGCAAATATTTTCTCCCATTCAGTTGGCTGTCTCTTTGCTTTGTTGATGGTTTCTTTTGCTGTGCAGAAGCTTTTTAGTTTGATATAGTCCCATTCATTTATTTTTGCTTTTACTTCCCTTGTCTTTGAGGTCAGGTTCATGAAGTCTTCCTTGAGCCCTAGGTCTATATGTTTAGTAGCTATGTTTTCTTCTATACAGTTTATTGTTTCAGGTCTTATATGAAGGTCTTTAATTCATTTTGAGTTAATTTTTGTATATGGAGAGAGTTCACAGCTCAGGTTCATTCTTTTGCATATGTTGTCCCAGCTTTCCCAGCACCACCTACTAAAGAGGTTGTCTTTTCCCATTGCATATTGTTTGCTCCTTTATCAAAAATTATTTGTCCATACATTTGCAAATTTATTTCTGTGTTTTCAGTTGTTCCATTGATCTATGTTTCTGTTTTTCTGCCAATACCAAGCTGTTTTGAATATTGATGCTTTGTAATATAAATTGAAGTCAAAGAGTGTAATACTACCAGCTTTACTCTTTTTATATAGTATTGCTTTAGCATCAATTGATATGGCCTATGGTCTTTATCTTTGATTTTGTTTATGTGGTGTATCACATTGATTGATTTTCGTATGTTGAACTATCCTTGTGCTTCCAGGATGAATCCCACTTGATCATGATATATAATCTTTTTGATGCATTGTTGTATTCTATTTGCTAATATTTTGTTTAGGATTTTTGCATCTGTGTTCATCAGAGATAATTGGTCATAGTTTTCTTTTTTTGTGTTGTCTTTACCAGGCTTCGGTATTAGGGTAATGTTGGTCTCATAGAATGAGTTACCAAGTATTGCTTCCTCTTCAATTTTTTGGAAGAATCTGAGAAGGATAGGTGTTAATTCTTCTTTGAATGTTTGGTAGAACTCATTGGTGAGACCATCTGGTACAGGGTTTTTGCCTTTAGGGAGATTATGGATACTCATTTGCTATTGATTGGTCTATTTAGATTATCCAGTTCTTCTTGGTTCAGTCTAGGTAGGCTATAAGTTTCTAGAAACTTGTCCATTTCTTCTAGGTTGTTAAATTTAGAGTCATAAAACCCTTTGTAATATTTTCTTATAATCCTTTGCATTTCTGTGGTATCTGGTAATTTCTCCCCTTTCATTTCTAATTTTGGATATTTGTGTCCTATCCTTTCATCCTTTGATTACTCTACCCAGGTGTTTGTCAATTTTGACTTTCTCAAAGAACCAGCTCTTTGTAATATTATTTTTTTCTATTGTCCTTCTGTTCTCTAATTGGTTTAGCTCTGCTTTAAATTTTATTATTTCTTTCCTTCTGCTGACTTTGGGTTTTGTCTGATCTTCTTTTTCTAGTTCTTTAAGATGGGATGCTAAGGTGTTTACTTGTGATTTTTCTTGTTTCTTAAGATAGGCCTGTAATGATATGAATTTCCCTCTTATTACTGCTTTTGTTGTGTCCCAGTAATTCTGATATGTTGTATTTTCATTGTCATTAGTTTCTATATATTTTTTAATCTCTTCTTTTATTTGTTCTTTTATCCATTTTTTAATAAAATGTTTAATCTCCATGTATATGTAGTTTTTTTCTGCTTTCCTTTTACAGTTGATCTCCAATTTCAAAGCTTTGTGGTCTGAGAATACACTTGGTATGATTTCGATCTTCTTGAAATTGCTGAGGCTACTTTTGTGTCCCAGCAATGTTCCATGTGCCCTAGAAAAAAAAGTTATAGTCTCTTTTTGCTGGATGAAGTGTCCTGTAAATGTCAGTTATGTCCAATTGCTGTAATGTGTCATTTAAAGCTGATATTTCCTTATTTATTTTCTGTTTGGATGATCTGCCCATGGCTGTTTGCGGGGTGTTTAAGTCTCCCACAATGATTGTGTTTTTGCCACTTTCTCCTTTCAGATCTGTTAGTAGTTGCTTTGTGTATTTTGGTGCTTCCTGGTTGGGAGCATATATATTAATTACTGTCAAGTCTTCTTGTTGTTGTATTGTGCCTTTTATCATTATGTAATGTCCATCTTTGTCTTGCTATTTTTTTCAACCTGATCTATTTCATCAGATACCAGTATGGCAACTCCTGCTTTTCTCTGGTTACCATTTGCTTGGAGTATTGTATCCCATCCTTTCACTCTGAGTCTGTGTTTGTCCTTAAGACTGAGGTGTGTCTCTTGGAGACAGCATATGGATGGTTTTTTTTTTTTTTTTTTTTTTTTTTTTTTTTTTTTTTTTTTTTTTTTTTTTTTTTTGCTTTTTGGTATGTGGGTAGCTCCCTGGCTGGGAATCGAACCCAACGCTGAAGCCTTAAGCCACTGCACCATCAGGGAACTCCCTGGGTTTTGTTTTTTAATCCAGTCTGCTACTCTATGTCTTTTTATTGGTGAGTTCATTTCATTAACATTTAAAGTGATGATCTATATGTGAGGATTTCCTGTGGCTATTACTTATTTGTTTGTTTGTTTATTCTCTTTTTCCTGATGTTTTGTTTCAGATCGAAGAGCCTCTTTCAGTATTTCTTGAACTGCTGACCTTGTGCTGGCAAATTCCCTCAGCTCCTGTGTGTCTGAGAAGGTCTTTATTCCACCTTCATGTCTGAAAGATAATTTTGCTGGATAATTAAAAAAGTTTCTCTTTTTTAACGTTTTGAATATTGGATTCCACTCCCTCCTGGCTTGTAGAGTTTCTGCTGAGAAGTGTGATGCCAGCCTGATGGGTTTTCCTCTAAAAGGTTATAATTCCTTTTTCCCTGGCTGCCTTGAGAATTGTCTCTTGGTCTTTAGTTTTGGACATCTTTAGTACCATGTATCTTGGGGAAGATCTGTTAGGGTCCAGGTATCTAGGGGACCTGTGTTCTTCTTGAATTTGGGGTTCCAGATCTTTCCAAAGGTGTGGAAAGTTCTCATCTATTATTCGTTTGAGTGTGTTCTCTATAGAGTGCTCTGCTCCTTCTTCTAATCCTATTATCCTGATGTTGTTTTGTCTCATGGAGTCAGAGTTCTTGCAGAGTTCTTTTAATTCTTTTGGTTCTATATTCCATTTCTTCCTTTTTTTGAGATGTTTCCATGTTCTGATCTTTGATATCACTAATTCTTTCCTTCATCTGGTTGGCTGTGTTTCCTATGGCAGTTATTTCATTTCTCACTTCTTTTATTGTATTATTTATCTCTCAAATTTCCATCTTGATCTTCCTTATGTTTTGAATTTCTTTGTTAAATTGTTCCTTTTGTTCACGGATTTCCTTTCTTAGTTCATTCACCTCAGCTGTGGTGGTACACCAGTATGTTTTTATTTCTCTCAGGGCTACTTTAAATTCTCTATCACTTAGTTCAGAAAATTCTAGGTCTATGAAACTATCTTCTGGAGATTTTTCATGTTCTTTCTGAGCAGCTTTAGATTTTAAGGAATATATAATGTCTGCTGAGTTCTCCCTCTTTGGCATGAGGGTGTTATATTCAACAGAGTCTTGGAGCCCTGTTTAGTATTTTTGTGGTGTCTTGCTGTAGGGCAGACACTAGATGGCACTAGGGGCCAAGTTTTGGGAGAGAGGGGTGGTGTTTAGGCCTTATCTCTGTTCTCCAGACGTGTTTGGAGGTGGTGCGCATCTATCTGGAGTCCCTCTGCTTCCTGAAGTTTGTTGGGGAGGCTGTACAAGAGCGGAGAGGCCAACAAAAAGTGCACTGGGGCAGCTCCACCCCCTTCCCTATGTTGGGGAAGCTGGGGGATGTGGGCCAAGGCTGCTCATGCCAGCTGGGGCAAATGCTATCAGATCAGCCTTTCTTTTTGGGCCTGCTCCAGCGACCAGCTGTTTGGGGTGGAGTCTGCAGGCGTGCACTGTGTGTCAGTGCCAGGAACATGTGAACCACAAGTCCAAAGTCATGGGACCGATGTCATGAGTAACGCGAATGCAGCCACCTCGCCTCGTCTGTGGCCAGGAATCACGGCCCTGCGAAGAAGCCGCAGCTCCCTAAGGCCCAGCTTCTTCAAGGTCTCCCACCGTTCTGCCACTTTGGCTGGCTTTCACTATTGTCACCTCTTGACCTCCTCTCTCCCGTGCACTGTGCTCCTCCTGGATAGTCAGCAGCGATGGGGTCTGGTCATGATCCATCTCTGCTCCCTCCTCTGTTTTCTGCTTGCCCCCTTCTCTCCAACTTTCAGGTGTTTTCTTGCAATGCATGGATTTCTCAGCTGTGGTTGTGTCACTCAGGGTCCTCTTTCTTGGTTCCTGGATAACCATTCAATCGTGTTTTCTGGGAGAGGCTTTAGGGACCTCCTCCCCATTTGCCATCTTGCCCTCCTCACCCCAGGACTTGGCATCTTTATGAGACGTTTTTAACCTTGTATTCTGGCTAGTATATATTACTTAACATATATTTTAATCTGTTTTTTATTTTTTGTGTTCATTTCTTATTATTTAGGCCTTTAGAATAATGTATTATTGGATTTGTTTGGGAAAATTCATTTTGAGAATTTATGTCTCAAAGGGCAAGTTTAACTTCATTTATTGTAATTAATGTAACTAAGGACTTATTTCTAACACTTTACTTTATATGCGTACCATGCTTTATTTCTTTTCTTTCTCACTTTTGATTGGAAGTAAAAACATTTTTTATTTGTGTTTTCTGGCTCCTTTGTTGGAAAGGCTGCATTCTATTTTTGCTTATTTTCTACCACTGCTTAAGAGCTATAGTTGCACTTATTTTTGCTATTAATATAAAACAAAAACCTCAACTCATTTTCATTTTTAATTTTGTCTCACTCCCTCCCTTGCCCCAGCCATGCGCCACCTTTATTCTGATTCATCATCTGGAGCGCTTGGTATAGAGAAGGGAATCTGTTATAGGTGCTTCAATTATCATTCTAGAGTGAAAAATTTAATTGACTTTAGGGAAGTTATTTTGGTGGAATAAGATTATTGGAATGGGTAAGAGTTCATCATATACATACTGTTGTCACTAGCTTGATTTTCTTTTTCCCCTACTTCCCTCTCCCTTTCTACTTCTCATTCTCTCAGTCTTAGATATTCTCCAGAAGCTCCAAAGACTTCTCTTTCTGTTGGGGAGAAGTGTATTTCCTTATTGTTGAACTTTTATTTCAGCTAATAATACTCAGCCTCTTGAGAAAGACCCTCAAGTCTTATCACAAATGAACATGTTTTTCCTAATAAATATTTCTCATTAAAAGGATTTGTGGTGCCATCTGGGAAAATAATGGAATAGTATCCTTTTTACTTTATAAGATAACTTTTACATGGAGTGAGGAAGAGTACAATTGGGGAAGAAAGTCTATTTAGATATTTGTATCATGGATCAATAGAAGTTTGAAAAGATTAGAGCCCTTAAAAACAAATTGATGATGATTTTAAGGCATTTTTTTTTAAACAGTGAGAAATTCTTCTATAGGCAATTTGGTTTAATTAAAACATATTCTGTAGTAGAGGAGATTATTCATATTTGGTGTGTACTAGGAATGCTTTGCCAAGATAGTTTCCTTGTCTCCAGCAGATTGCAATAAACAATCTTTGGGAAAAATAAAGAGTGGTTAAAGCAGAAGGAAGCAACAGTGGGTCTCTTACTTATGGTGGTGCCACTCAAGTAAGTTACACTTTTTATTTCTATATAATAGGACTTCAAAGTTCCTGCTGAACCTAATTCAAGGTTTCTAAGACTTCAACTGATAATAGAAAATGGTACAATAGTTACTTGCTGGTAAAGTGCTTTGAGATCCTTAAAAAGTTCAATGCGTGAGTTTAGAGCTTTATTTTAAAGAGAGAATCTTTGGATGGTAGCTTTTTTCCCCTGTATTATAATTTTGTTTTTCGGAAACATCAGGGTCCTTTTGTGGAATTCTTCTATTTTTATGGAATGTTGGCTTTTAACTAGCACCCAGGCAGGTTTTGGATATAAAGTGGCAACAAAAGCAACACGCAGTCACTTCTTTGTTGTGTGGCATTTTTATTTTTTTATTATGTTTTATCTTCTAGGCTTTTCTTTCTTTACATGTTCCTTTTTGTCTGACATTTCTGCATTCATCACCCCGTGTCTGGTTGCAATAAGGCTATTGTAAGTTGGATGGAGGAGGAGATGACAGGAATATAGACAATTCAAGTTTTTCATTTCCGTTGTAGCTAGAGTTTTAATAGTTCTCTAAATCTGTATTGATGTTCCTTTTAAAAGAAAGTAGATAGTGGTCTTGCTTCCTATCTCATTCCCAAAATGTTTTGCATAATTCCTATTTTTATAATATTAATCAATTTCTTTATTGCAAAGATAAGATAGAAATAGATTCACTTATATTCAGTGAACTAACTTAGTACGTGCTCAAAGGCCTCAGCACCCACTTCTCCAGAAGGCAAGACAATTATACTCCTAGGCTTCCTTTTTCTAACTCAACGAACAGCAGCCTATGTAATAACTATTCAAAAAGAGCTTTTCTGTTGTGTGATTTGTCATTTCCAAATTATGTATATCCTGCTATAGAACTGAAAATGGGGTTCAGAGGAAAAATTTTAAATGGGTTAAACATTTTCCTAGAAAGTTCATGCTGATTACCTGAGAATGAATTTTGATAGGTTATGTGTTTATTTTAAAAAATAATCCTGTTGCTCACTCTGATTTTTTCAAAATTAATATAAAAATTATGTTTTAGTACAAAGACACTATAAGATAATTGAAAATGAACTTCCATGAGTAGGTGGTGAGTCAGTTTTATTCCTTCCTTGGTAACCTGTTTTCATCTTTGAAGAGGTACTTGCAAATTATTTGGGCAAGGTCCAGTATGTGTTCTGGTATCACAATTATATAGCATATATTTAGCAGTTATTTTACCCTTTTGCTGCCGAGATTCCAGTATGTTTTAGAGTTGAATCCACTCAATTTAGGACACTGTAATTTAATCCCTAGTCCCTAAACTGTTCCAAACAATGATTTAGCTGTGCCTAAAAGAACAGAGTTAAAGGCATGTGTGATTTGTACGTGTTCCAGTAGCCTCCATCCCATTTGAGTATCTCTTTATTTCTTTGGTAATTAGAGATCTAAGGCAAATATATCAAGCTAAACACTTGTATAATATGTAGTGAAATACATATTATACAGTTATATAATATGTAGTGAAAACACTGTTTTCAGCCATGCTGATTTCAAAATGGAAAAGGAATTCTTGCCTCACATGAGATTTGAACATGTCATACTCACTTTGAGGCCACACCTAGCTATAATACATTCTCTTCTCTGAATATTACATGCTGCCTCTTAGTTCTATACCTTTGCACTTACAATTTCATTTACCTGAAACATGCCTCTTTAACTTCTTCATAGGACTTCTGTAGTTTAGCCATCAGTGTCAGGCAATATTATGTTCTTTCATTGGTGTGCCTCTGCCATGGCCTCTGAGCTCAGAGAGGACCACTTTGTATCTCTATCACTAACACAAAAAACATACTCAAATGCCACTGAATGCAAGAACAGATTTTCTCCTGATGTGGTAGATATTAAGATTTAGATTTTTCAACATGAGATATTTCTTTTACTCAATTGAGTTAAAGAGATTTTGTTTTTTCTTTAAATGTCATACCCTAAATGGTTTGTACATAACTTCCCTTATGAATTTTTAATAAGAAATAAAGAAATTGGAAATATTTTTTGCCAATATTACCTCAGGAATTTTATGTATCATTGTACCTCATTTTACCCTTAACTTTTTGTGTCATTCTAATGGTATCTATACTTGAACATCATTTTTTCAGGTTTATTGAGCTGTAATTGATAAATAAAGTTAAAATTATTTAAATTGTATATCTTGGTGATTTGGTATATGTACACATCATGAAAGGATCCCCACCATCTAATTAATTAATATATTCATCATCTCACATATTTATCTTTATTTATTATTTTTGTTGAGAATGTTAAAGTTCTACTCTCTTAGCCAATTTCAAAGATATAATACAGGGTTATCAATTATAGTCACCATGTTTTATGTTAGATCTTCAGCCCTTATTCATCTTTCACCGGTCTCTTCCTACTTGTCCTACTCTCCAGTGCCTGGCAACCACTTTTCTACTTTCTGTTTCTAGAAGTTGGGCTTTGTAAAAAGAATTCACATATAAGCAATACCATAGACTATTTATCTTTTTTTTTTGTCTTATTTCACTTGTAATACCTTTAAGGTTCATCCGTGTTGTTGCAAATGGCAAGATATCCTTTCTCATGACTGAATAATATTCCATTGTCATATAGTCACAACATCTTTTTTGCTTTTGAATTTATTAAATTAAATTTATTGGGGTTGCATTGGTTAATAAAATTATATAGATTTTAAATGTACAGTTTTACAATACATCATCTATATATTGTATTGTGTGTTCACAACCCAAATTCCAATCTCCTTTCATCATCATATATTTGATCCTCTTTACCCTATTCTACCTCTCCCTTCGTCCTCTGGTAACCACTAAACTGTTGTCCGTGTTTGTGAGTTTTGTTTATTTGTTTGTCTTGTTTGTTTCTTTCTTTCAGTTTTCTATCTCACATATGAGTGACATCATATGGTTCTCAACTTATTCTATCAGACTTATTTTGCTTAGCATGATAATGTCAAGATCAATTCATGTTTTTGCAAATAGCAGTATTTCATCTTTCCTTCTGGCTGAGTAATATTCCATTGTATACATGTAGCACATCATATTTTTATATATAAAAATATTTTTATTGGGGTAACATTGGTTCTTAAGAGTTACATAGGTTCCAGGTGTACTATTCTACAGCGCATCGTCTATTTGTTGTATTATATGTTCACCACCCAGTGTGAGTTCTCTTTCCATCACCATATATTTGGCTCCTCCTCCTTCCTCTCCTGCTCCCTTCCTCTTCTCCCATCCTCTCCCCTCTTCCCCACAAATAACCCTTAAAGTATTGCTTGTGTGATGAGTCTTTTTGCTTCCTTGTTCGTTTTTTCTCAGTTTTACATTCCGCATATGAGTGAAGTCATATGGTTCTTGGTTTTTTTCTGTCTGGCTTATTTCATTTAGCATGATGATCTCTAGGTCCATCCATTTTGTTGCAAATGACAGTATTTCATCTTTTATTAGCTGAATAATATTCCATTGTGCATATGTACTACATCTTTTTTATCCATTCATCTATCAAAGGACATTTTGATCGTTTCCATGTCTTGGCCACCATGAATAACGCTACATTGAACATAAGGGTACATATACATTTACAGATAAATGTTTATAGATTTTTTGGGGGAAGATACCCAGAAGAGAGATTGCTGTGCCATATGGTAATTCTATTCTTAATATTGTGAGGAATCCCATACTGTTCTCCACAGTGACCACAACATCTTCTTTATCTATTTATCCATTGGTGGATACTTAAATTATTTCCATGTTTTGTCTATCATAAATAATGATGCAGTGAACATGGGCATGCAGATATATTTTTGATATCCTGTTTTTGTTTTCTTTGGATATATACCCAGAAGTAGGATTGATGAATTATAAGGTAGTTCTATTTTTAAGTTTTAAAGACACCTCCATACTGTTTTCCATAGTGGCTTCACCAATTTCCATTCCTACTAGCAGTGCACATAAGTTGCTTTGTCTCTACCTCCTCAGCAACATTTGTTATCTCTTGGCTTTTTGATGTGGGGTGATATTTCCATGTGGTTTTGATTTGCATTTCCCTGATGATTAGTGACGTTGAATCCCTTTTGGTCATTTGTATGTCTTTTTGGAATAATGTCTATTCAGTTCTTCTGCCCATATTTTACATACTTGAACATTTTAATATTCAAGTAAGAAACTTGGAATTTCTTACTGCTTTATTTTAAAGTACTACTGCAATATTCATAGATTATCAATACTACCACCTAAAGTATGATTACTGAAAATGGTTTGATTATTTTAATTCTTTTTGTCCTTACAATATGTGGCTCCGAGGATATATAGTCAGATTTCTTTGTTTTAGTTTAATTAGGAAGGTTTCCTCTCATTCTGATTATGTCATGAATTGAATATATGTTTAGGTACATTTGTTTAATGTTTACTTTAAAAATTTTACATTGCTTTTTTATTATTTAGCTTTGTTATATAATTATGTATGTCATGTCAAAATCAAATCTATACACCAAAATATATTCAGGTCTACCTTCTATCCATGATGACTTTGCTCTGTTTCTTTTTTTTTCCGATAGGTAACTGTTGTCCTACCTGTAATTCCACTTCGTTCTACTTTTATAACTGCTTTCTGCTACTTCAGATTAATCTTATTCTTTCTTAAATTTATAAAAATACATTTATCTTTATTTTATATTTTTCATATTTGTTTTATGTTTACTTTGATCCCAGTTTTGTTTCCTCAGTTTGTTGTTCTTCTATTATTGCAACTCTCCTTCTCCTGTGATATCCAGCTCCCATGTGCCCTAACTCAATTTTTCTTTCTACACTATGTCACAACAACCTTCTTGTCCACCCAGGGATTTCTCAGGATCTTTGCTTTTTCCGATCTTCATACTTTTCTTTCATTTATGTGACATATCTGGAGTTGGGCTAGGGAAGAGAAGTGGTAACTCTTTATTTTCAATAATTTTTAAATACAAGGAAACTAGCAGACTATTTGAATATTATCAACACTTAAGGGGGAATTGAGTTCACTTATTTAGAAATAAATAACAGAAATTGCTTCCAATTATCCAACTTTAGTATACACGCAAATAGAAACAACCAGTTTTATCCCACTGAATACCTGGCTTTATTATTATGTTATTATTTTATATAAGAAATATATTTTCCCTTTGCATTTTATGTTATCTTTTTTTCATAATGTATTTTCTTACATTTTAAAGTATGTTGTATATTTTTATTGTCAGCATTGCCATGAACTACAGGGTAAGATGTACTTGAATTAAATTGTAAGTCTGTGCTAGCAAGCTCTGTGTCTTCAGGTAACTTACAGTAAAAATAATCTCTAATTTATAGGGATTTTATAAACTTAGTACTTGGCACTTAGAAGAGTTCAATAAATATTGGCTTTTTATGATGATGATAATGATTAATGATGTCTTTGACAATAATGTTGAGGCTACACTTCTATTTTTCATGCACTTTTAATTATAATAAAAGATGGTAAGTAGAGGTGACTAAATAGTGAATATCTGTGAAGTATCAGGAATTATGTCTAGTCAATAAAATTAGGGAGACGGATGTTACAGTATGTCTTTTAATCTGAAATAGGAGCCTAAAGCAAACAATTTGGTTCTAACAGTATCATAATTTAAACTAACCAATATTTTATAATTTGTACTAATTTAGATTTTAAAGAAGGCAATAATAAGTTTTTGAGAAGTTTGTCTTTTGATTTGAGTAAAAATGCTATTATGTGAAAAAGTATTCCTACTCCATTTTAATTTAATTTATTTTAATTTAATTTTCATTTCACTTAATAGATTAAAAACTCTATATTTAAAATGTGAGCTACATCTTTTGCTTTGAGCTCTAGTGCTGGGCAGCAGCTCAAAAACCTTCAGGGACATACCAGAAGAAAGTGAATTGTCTGACTTCAGGGCTATGGCTGGAGGGGCAGCTTTCTCCCAGACAGAAGTTTTGGCAGAAGTCATAGTTTCTTTGTTGAGCCCTTCCCTCTCCTGGTGTGCTGACTTGGGTGGATGTCATATCTGAGTCTCTATCAATCTGGCTAACACCATGTGCCCTGCCCTAGTGATTTCCTGAGACCCCATTCAAGCTATTTCCAGTTGTTGTTGTTGTTGTTGTTGTTGTTGTTGTTTTTATATAAATGGACTGTCCTAGGTTATGCTGTGAACTTTCCTGAAACCTCTCAAAGGTTCACAAACCCCAAACAAACAGCATCTGGCCTCAGTGTGCCCTATATCTCTGGCTAAGCAGCCTAAAATCTGGTACTAGGGTCAGCTAGCCTCTGTTTACAGCTTAGCCTCTCTCAGGTACCTCCAAGCCTACTGTAGGTTGCAGTCATCAGCAAATTGCTTTGTGGGTAATTCCAGAAGGTCCCAGGCCTGGCATGCATGGTAGCCAGCTTTGGACAGAGATGGAACATCACCTGGCCACCTCCAAGGATGACACACCCAAAGAACAAACTGAGCAGACACCAAAGCCCTGCTGAAGTGACTCCTGCTCCATAGCATCAGCTTCTGCACAATAGCTACTTCATTATAGTCATGGGCCACTCCTCACAACTAATCAGCTGGAGAGTCAAACCCTCCCACTGATGTGCAAATAACAACTAAAGCTCAACTACAATGGGAGGACACACACAGAAGGCACAAAAAGGACACACCTGGAGTACTCAGCTTAGGCAACCAGGGAAATTGTGCCACTTGGCCCTCCAAGACACCTACTGCATCAGGCCAGTCTGTTAAGACTGGGAGACATATCTAATACATCAGCTCTACCTAATACATAGATACAAAAACAAGAAGGCAGCCAAAATAGAGAAACAAGGAAACATGTCCACAGTGAAAAAACAGAGCAAAGTTCCAGAAAAAGTGCTAAACAAAATGGAGGGCAAACAATCTATCATATGCAGAAATCAAAACACTGATTATAAGGATGCTCAATGAATACGGGAAGAGTAGATGAACTCAGTGAGAACTTTAACAAAGAGATAGGAAACATAAAAATGGAGATAGAAAATATGAGAAAGAACCAGTCAGAAATGAAGAATACAAATAACTGACATGAAGAATCCGTTAGAGGGAGTCAGTAGTAGATTAGATAAAGCAGAGGACTGAATCAGTGATTTAGAATATAAAGTAGCAGAAAACACCCAATCAGAACAAGAACAACAAAAAATAATTTAAAAAGATGAGACTTGTTTAAAGGGCCTCTGGGACAACACCAAGTGTAACAACACTTGCATTATAGAGATACCAGAAGAGAAAGAGAGAGAGCAAAGGATTAAAACCTATTTGAAGAAATAATGACAGCAAACTCTCCTAACCTGGCAAAGGAAATACAAGCCCAGGAAGTTCAGAGAGTCCCAAACAAAATGAACCCCAAATTTTACTGGAATGAATTCCTACCTTCATGTTAAAAGGCTTTTAACTGTTATTTAACACAATTCATGGTTTCTGGGATTTGGAATTATCTAAATCCCCATTCTAGTGAATCCCCATGATCTAAGGTTTTCAACACATGCTCATTTGCCTCCATTTATTTAAACAAGGTGTAGGACAGAGCTGAAGGAAGGACGACTAAAGGTGGAGTGATGCTCTGAATGCTGCTCAGTGGGTCCACGTGTGGTCTGGGGATGTGGCCTTTCCTGCGTCCTAGGTTGTGTTTTGTGGAGATGAACTACTAGAAAGGGGAAATAAAAATGTGATTCTGATTCAGATTTAGTTTCCGTTAACAGAAGTCGATTACCCTGCTTTATAAGGGATAAATCCTGCCGGAGGAGAGACTATTATACTCCTCTTTAAGACTGAGTGCCTTTAAAATAATTCCAAATATCTAAAGTTAACCTGATATACTTCAATTATGCCATATTTACATGGTAGATAGATTTAAACAAAACATGCCTCCATTATTTTTTCTGCATGATTTTGAACAGAGCTGATAAATTCTTTCACTCATTTACTCAACACATTTATTAAACACTATGTGCAGATATTTGCATGTGAAAATCAGAATTTACATAAGACAATTTAAAATCAATTTTTCAGATATCTGGAATGGATCCAGTGCTTTCTCTTTAGAGACTAAGATGCTTCATTCTACACAACACACAAAACTGCTGCCTAAGGCAGAACAGTAATTTAACATTGACTTTTTTCTTTTTCTCCTGGGGTAACCACAGGTTTAAGTTGTTTCATCTAATCTACTTCTGAACAGCAGTGGGAATTTTCCTAGCTAGGTACAAGGGCAGAAGTCATGGCCATGGAATAGTACAAAGACATTTGCTCTGTAGGACTGATATTAATACTGTGTTCTAACCAACCTAAACAATCTCAGATTTTGAAAGGATGTTCTTTCAAAGGAAGAGAAGCGAACTCAACACACTTTAGTAATTTCAACACATTCTACAGAGTTCAACAACCAAGAATTTCAGGGTCAACCAGGAAACAACTGTATTTGTCTTGTAGCTATTAATATGAGTTTGTACTAAGAAGGCAATGTTATGTTTTAATTTCGTTTTTCCATGTTATATTTTTTCTCAAAGCAAATATGCTGAGAGTTGGAAATAAGCCATCATCATTGCTGATAAACATGCCCTCGGACCTGACCTTGCTATGCAAATGAAGTCTGTTCTCCATAGTGGTCAGGAACGGCATCTGACTGTGAAGGTGGCTAGCTGCATTAACAGACTGAACAATCTAATTCTTCCTTCTGCAAATGTTGATTAAAGTGAAAGAAGATCCTTTGCAAAGTTAATTCAATAGCACCGGCTCCTCTCACAAAAGGCTGGAGGATGATCTCACTATCTCATGAGGCCATTAGCTTTTCCTATAGCAAAATTCACCATCTGCCTCTGACTGTTGATTGAATGGGAGCTTTTCTAGCATCCTCACTGTGTTTGAGGGTGAGTGTGAGTGGTAGATACTGGAAGGGACAGCTGGACAACATATGACTACCGTTATCTCTTGGGGGAGCCAGGTGAACTGTGAGCAGTGCCTGATAGCAGCAGGAGTGATTTTCAATTGTCCAACATTAGTCACACAGATGACTTTGCCATTTATGATCAAAATGGCCTGGTGGACAGATTTAAAGGGAAAAAAACCCCATCTCCAACTCATCTTTATAACCCTGCAATCTTTAACTTTAATCCTGTCATTAGACAGCTGATCTAGGAAAGTCAATGAAGCATTGCTTTTATTAGCAATAGTTAAAGTTTTTCCAAGTAACAATCAGCTAATGCCTTGAATTAAATCTGTTTTATTTTTTTTTGTTAATGTTCTCTATGTTAGTTCTGATGGTTGTCCCTGTTTTAACATTTCTTGGCATTAACAGGTTAGAATTCTGACTGAATTGTTGGGACTCAGGGGCAAAATTGAGCATTTTGTTGCCTTTGTTGATTTCCACTCAGGATTAATTGCTGCTAATTATAGAGCTGCTTTTGATGCAGTTCTATCCAGTTCTGCATCTGTACACAGGGTGGGAAGACATAAAGGACTCCAGAGAAAGTAAAACTCTAACAAAACAGCTAATCATAGCTCATGTGTAAGACTGAAAATGTATTCTTTCACTTTCATTTAATATTTTTTAAGATTCTGTTTCAATAATAGAACAGAATCAGTTAATAAAAGCAATAGCAACAGTCAGTTGTCAAAGTCTGAGAGAAGTTAGTATGGCCATAGTTGGGTAGAATGGTTAAGTATTATTCCTCAAGCAAATAAAAAAGTGAGTCTAATCACTGAAAACATGAAATATAGGAGAGTGAGGCTGGAATAGGGCTCCTCAGCTGGTTCTGAATGGTGTTTAAAAGGCCACATTGACAGGTCAGGGCTTCAATATCATGTATTCAGCAATTTAGGTTTTAAATGCCACTTGGTAGTTTAACATAATTTATTTGACAGAAGTAATAAATTTTGTCTGGCAAAATAATGTGTTCCCATTCATTTGGATTATATACTTATTTATTTGACTTTGCATATCAAGTGCACGAGAAATAACATTTATGCAAAATTAAGTGCCATTTATTAGGAAATCTACTATAATTGAATCAGTGTTGAGGGTAATTTACCTAAAAGGCATTGTGGATTTTTAGAACATTAACTTACAACAAAAGGAAGACAAAAGGATGTATAGTAGTGTTAGTACACAAAGACTCAGGGTAAAGCCCCAAGACTGAAAATTTATCTTTGTAAACAGAATGCAGGAAAAGACCAAGAAAAGAGGAAGGGTATTCCAGACTGGTAATCACCAGAGTTTATTAAGGGAAATTTACATATGAGGCCTGTCTTAGGTAGCTTCAAGATGAAATGCATATCTTTCCTGCCACTTTACAGGTTCCAAAGAATTATATAGGGTGAACAGTGGTGGTGGGGGATGGTAGGGGGCAGGGTTAGTCATGGGTACTAGTATATAAATGCTACTAGGTACAAGAAATTACTTTACATGTTTGAGCAGGTCAGGGCAACGGCCTATGCCAGAAACCAGCATGTAGTAAGAGGGAGGGAAGGGGCACTGATTTATGTAAAAAAAAATCTACTTTGACTAGCCTCTGTAGGGCTTGCAGGAAACAATTGCCTCCTTCGGGCCCAGGTCTAGCTCGAGGGTCTGGCAGTGGACACATAAGGGAATAGTCTGTCCTCCACAGGTAGAGATATAAACTTGCAATACTACATGGATTAGGGGGAAAGAAATCTAAATAGGCAGAATCATTCCAATTTCTTCATTCTTCATTCTAACCTAACGCCATCATGGCCCTAGGCTCTAGATTCAATTCACTTGAGAGAGGCCTGCGATGAGATGCAACCAGTTTAGTCTTGGGTTTTCCTCAACCAAGCCAAGTATAACAATATGGTCATGTAAAAGTTGACATTCATTTATATCCTCCTATTTACTATTTCCAAACAGGTAAAGGCCAGTTACAATCAACAGAAAGTCAGCCTTGCTGTGGCATAAGATGGAACACATGCAAATGACAGAACTAATGAACTTCACAGATGTATCACCAACTGTAGTGAAGTACCAATTGAATACCTAAGGGGTGAAGGAATGGGATGTAGAAGAGAGCTGTGATTTTGCATAGCCAGTCAAGGGTTGTTTGGGGCAAAGAGTGAATTTTAAATAAATTTCATAGGATAGTTGGCAATCTTAAGTAGGAAAAATGTTTTTTCTATGAATGAATGGAAAAGCAGCCATTGAGTGACAACTGTATGTTAAGTGTTTTGAGTTTTTCTATTCACCAACTCCTTTAATCTTTATAGTAATCCTGTTATGTAAGAGTTATTAACCTTCTTTTATATAGGAAGAAATTGAGACTCAGATATTTAGTGTCTAGGTCAAATAGATGGAGAGGGATGTTAACTGGTATCAGGTATTAATCCTCGTAGCCCCACCCCTTCCATTTCCATTGCACCACAGTGGCTCATCCTCCTAACATCCAAAGAGAAGCAATG
The DNA here is from genome assembly GCA_004026885.1 of Lyroderma lyra. Taxonomy (NCBI): domain Eukaryota; kingdom Metazoa; phylum Chordata; class Mammalia; order Chiroptera; family Megadermatidae; genus Lyroderma; species Lyroderma lyra. The sequence goes on from PVJL010009459.1 coordinate 37,768, forward strand.
CCAACACTGGAAAGTGGAAAGCTAAGGCCTTTGTTCTGACTTCAGAACTTCCAGTACCTTCCATTGTGCTTGCTGCCATCACTAGAATGGCCCACCCACTCTACCTCTGCTAATCACAGGGAAAGCCTAGAAAGATGTTCTCATACCCGCGATTTGCCTGTGAAGACACTGACAGAAATTGATAAGTGATTAATGCTGTGTAGCTCTCTTTACAGCAAGCATCTCTCTTCTCTGTTTTCACCTTCAACATCCACCTGAGCATGCCTGTGGCAGCCCTGCTAATCTGCTGTCAGACAACAGGGGAGAAAAAAGCAGGATGCTGACACAATACTCATATTAGGTAAATCTTGCCCCAGTAGTACTTTCTATCCTGGGATTATTTTGTAAACACCCATTTGATTAGAAAATGATTGATCTGAACATCTTGGGGCTCATGCACCAATCATAGCTTCTTCTAATTGCTATGATGTGGTTCCATTCTGATTTCATGTAAACAGTGAAATCTTCATGCATGGACTATTGATTAACTACACATTTAAGGCATTTGAGAGTATTGGTTGAATGTATTTGTTGTTCCCTGGGAATTTCTTCTTTATTTTTCATGTTTGAACTTTCCTTTGTTCCTTCACCTCCCCACCTCCTATTGCCATTTCAATTACTGTCTAAAGCATTCACTTTATAAACAGGAAATCAAAATTGTGCTTTACCACTTACCTGTTAAGTTTCACTGGGATTTGGGAGAGTGGCTGGTGTGAATGATGACTCATAAGGACAACATTTTTTCTTCTCTACGGAATTGTCTCATTGAAATACATTTGGGTATGAGGATGGAATTTATAAATACCCACGACTTTCTGGTTTAGCAGATTGTTTACATGTGGGCCCATGTGCAGGGCTGTACATTCCTCCAGGAGAGGTCCTGTTATATGTGTTATGAAATTTCAAATAAGGGAAAAACAACAGTTGTAATGGTCCCAATCCAATGATGGCAAAAGGTGAATAAAATTACTCCCTCTGGGAAGTAAAATGCTCATTTAGTGGAGGGAAATGATCATTTCCAAGTAGAACATTTGGTTTCCTGAGAGTGAAAGTGGCTGCACAGCTTGATAATAACACCTCAGGCTGTAATAGTACCCTTTTCCTTCTGAAAGCTGGACTCCTTGCTCTTAAATTTATCTTTACAACATTTTTGCAAAGTTGGTAGGCTCAGGTGTTATGACCATCTTTTATGGAATGAAGAAACTGAGAGGCCAAAAAATTCAGCAATTTTCCTTGGAAGCCCAGAAATCAATCTTTAGATCGGGGTTTCTCAGCTGTGGCACTCGACATTTTTGACCAGATAATTCTTTGTCGTGGGGGCTGTCCTGTGCATTGTAGGAGTTCAGCAGCATTCCTTATTTCCATCTACTAGATGCCAGAAGCACCTCCTAGTTGTCACAGCCAATAATGTCTCCAGGTATTATATATTTCCTAAGGAGCAAATCATCTCTAGTTGAGAATTCCTGATCTATATTGGTGAGTGTAGAGAATCTTCTTAGGCAAAATTTGAAACATTAATGAGAAATTTCTTTGACATCCATAGTGTCTCCTACCTGTAATAACAATGCTTATGTGGGACTCACCATTATAAGGGATTTATGCATATTTCATTCTCACAGCAATCCCATTTTAATCTTACTTTACACATAAGAAAACAGAGCCACAGAGTTTAGATGTCCAAGTTTACACAGCTAGGCCACAAAGTGGGCTTCATGGGCTTGTAACCTATGCAATTGCACAAAGGGACTGATTCTTGGTTTAATTGTCTGCTGCTGTCTTACTGAAATTCTTAATTATTTTTGAAAAAAGGGGCCCCATATTTTCATTTTGATTTGGTCTTTACAAACTATGTAGTTAGTTCTGATAGGAAGTGAAAAAGTCAGGATTTGAATCGGGGTTGTCTAAAGACTACACGCTTAATGCTTCACCAGAGTGACTCTTATTTATTTGTTCATTCACTCATTTATTCATTTTGTGAATTGTACCATAATAAAAATTATGTATCAGGAGCTGGGCATGGCAGTGAGGGAACAAGAGTGACATAGCAGATACTGTTCCTTTTCTCATGAAGCTAGCAGTCTCATGGGATAAACTCATAGATCAATGAACAGGCAGTTGCAGTTCAGCATGGTGTACGCTATAATAAGAAAGGCCTGGTTACTGTGGGAGGGCACTTAACACAATCTAGGGGGATCAGGGAAGGTTTGCAAGCTGAGGCATAAGGGCTGAATGCACATTATATGCAATACAAAAAAATGAGAATAAGTTAGTTCTAAGCTAAAGGACATGGAAGTACAAATGCCAAAAGTGAGAGGAGGCGTAACACAGGAAATTAAAAATAGCTTAGTGTGGATGGAGTGTTGAGTTAGCCAGCTTTCACTATTACGGTGCAGTAGCAGCCCCACCATCTCAGTTGGCTGTTACAACAAAGTTTTATTTCTCATGCATGTTGCAAATCTGCTATTGAGTTGTGGCTCTACTCACTGAATCTCCATTTTAGAACCAAGGCTGGAGGAAGAATTCCTAATCGGGACATGACATTCTCATCAGAGAGAAAAGATATAATGATTGAATCACAGTACCTTTAGTTCATAATCCATTGGTTCAGCAAGCATGTGGCCAACCTAGTTATGAGTGGAGCAGGGAAGTATTCCCTTCCCTGTGGAGGCAATGTAAGTCACATGGCAATGAGCAGGGTTGTTGTATTCCTCCTAAAGGGAGGGCAGAGACCAATTGGGAATGACAATATATTCTATCATATAAGTGTAAGAGGAAAGGAGTAGTAAGAGATGAAGTTATGGAAAAAAACAGGAGTTAGGTTATGTAAAGTCTTATAGATAATATCAAAGAGTTTAGACTCAATATATTACTCCTTTCTCTAATTTCTATTAGATCCTAAATGTCTTACACAAAATATGCTTTCAGATTCAGCATATATCAACAACAGCAACAACAACAACAATAATAGCAACAAACAAAACAAAAAGCAAATATGATAAACTCCTTACACACTAAAGTACAAATAATTAATATAGGGTATTTATACTTTTTAGAAACAAAGGAAAGAATCACTAATTGTGGAACGTCAGACAGTAATGCACAGGTGAAGGGTGAATTTTGATTTTATCTGTGGAGGAAGGAATTTCTTATGGTCTTGGAAATCAGACATTTCTATTGCTGACTTCTAAGTATGGTTCTACTGATTAAGACCAACCTATGAATATTTATGGAATGCATTCAACACTTTAAAAACTGGTCATTGCTGAATATACATTTTCAAAATACAGTTGAGACGGATGAGAAGGAACCTGATAGAGTAAAAACAGTGTGAATCTTACCCTCTGATAGACCTGCATTTGACTTCTGATTCATTCAGTTAACATCTGTTTAATTTGTGCATGGTATCTAACATCATTGAGCTTTAGCTTTCTCATGTATAAAATGAGATTTGAATATCTCCCTCTCAAACTCAAGTCCAACAACAGTAACAGCTATTTCTGAGTACTTCTTATGGGCCAGGCACAGGGCTAAGAACTTTGCATTGTGATACTTAAACATCGTCACAAACATACAAGTATGAAGTAAATACTATGATTCCATAGAGGAAGAAACTGAAAATTAAAGAGGTTGAACCAATTGCCCAAGGTCAAACCTTTAGTAAGACATGGAATCCAAAATTGAACCCTGTTACATGATGATTAAAGTTCTACTCTTCATTACCAGGCAATGAGAATAATGATGATAACAACAATAATAGTAAGCCAAGCTCTTCAAAGAAATTAACTCATATAATTCTTACAAATACACTTTCAGAAGATTCAAGTGATATTGAATCTCAAATTTAATATTATTAATATATACATGTAACCATGTATGCATGTGTATTATATTCATGTATATTTATTAAGCACCTTTCTATTCTTGGTCTGTGATTATAAGCAAGTGAGGTACATTCGGGTGTCTAATTTATTAATCATTACCATATTTTAAATGGACAAATGTTAATCTGAATGTTTGAGAAAACCTGATAGGCAACTTCTTATTTCTTGTCCCTAAAATAAGACTAAATAAGCTGTGAGTGAGAATATAAGGTGCTCACCCTCAAATACAATATGTAAATGGTACCAAATGGACTGAACCAGGTATTTTGACTTCTCAGAGGCCTCTTTTAATTCTTTCTGGGTCCCTGGCTCTATGTGGAATTCTTGAAATATTAGATTAAATGACATATGGATAAGTTAATTATTAATGTAAGTTATTTTCACATTATCCTGGCTCTGTTTCTGTGATTTTTCCCCAGGGTTTAAGTGTAGTCTAAATATATGCTTTCTTTTGCCCCTTTATTAGATTATCACACACAATAGTCCTTGACTTTACTTGTTCTATTCCCAGGTTCACCTAACAAACTGAGGAATGTCCTATATTTTGTCTGGTATCACGTAATGTTTTGTGTATAGTTTCTCTTTTATATGTGTCTTCTCCCTCCTGAAATCAAATCAAATGCAATTGCAAGTTGGAAACAGTCTGGAAATGCTATTTTTCTTTAGCATAATATTTGACTGCCATTTTCTAATTAAAACAAGGCTTCCAGAAGAGTCCTCTGGTGCCTTCAGTTCATTGGCTCTTGTGAGTTTCCTTTATAATACCTTAATAAAATCTAAGGTTGATTAACAATTTTAAGATTTAGTTATGAGGCCAAATGACCTATTAATTCCACCTTCAATCAGCCCTGCTGTCTTTCCAAAGGAGCATTATATTTTCCAATTGACAACAGTAAAACGCACATTAATGGCTTCTTTTACCCATGCTAACAAAAGGCTTCACCACAGTTTAGTGCAGCGGTTCTCAACCTGTGGGTTGTGAACCCTTTGGGGGTTGAACAACCTTTCTCAGGGGTCACCTAAGACCATGGGAAAACACATATTAGATATTTACATTACAATTCATAACAGTAGCAACATTACAGTTATGAAGTAGCAACGAAAATAATTTTATGGGGGTCACCACACCATGAGGAACTATATGAAGGGTCGCGACATTAGGAAGATTGAGAACCACTGGTTTAGCGGGTATGTACTTAGGGCATGCTATGTTTCCATCCCAAATCTTACAGAGTAAATAATGTGATGGAGTCTGTTTTTTTTTTTTTAATTCATTTTTATTGATAGACTTTTTGGGGTGACATCTGTTAGCAAGAATTACATAGGTTTCAGGCGTACAATTCCACAGTGCATTGTCAACTTGTTGTATAATAATTTCACCACCTATTGTGACTTCTCTTTTTTAAACCTAAATTAAAATGCCTTTTAGATATTCCAAAGTGTTTTATTATCCTATGGCAGTATTTCTCAGAGTGGCCTGCTCACCGCCTGTGCAAGGATCATGTTGAAGTGTTTGTTAAAAATCCAGGTTCTCAGACTCCCCTTCATTCTACTGCATCAGTTGCAGACACTGGGGCTCTCTAATTTGCATCTTCAATAAATTCCTCAGGAGATTCTTATGCATACTGATATTTGAGAAGCACTATTATAGGGAACAGAAAATAAAAAGAAGATAGAACTTATTTTGTCAACAGAGGTTTAGTAACTACTTGCTACTTGCATTGTTTCTCAGTGTTTTTAGTTTAAAAATTTAAACCTTAGGTGTGCTCCATTAAGAATAATTTTACTATTTGTTGATTACAGTTTAAAAGTGTCTGAAGTCTGATTATTCAGTGTTTAGATGTGAGTAATTTAAAATTCAGCAAACCAATTACATAGGGCAGGGGGTACTGGTTATCTTGCAAAACAGTGGGGAAAAAAGTCTAGTGGACATGTTCTAACATGTTGCATCTCCAAGTGTGGTCCATGGACCAGTAGCATCAATATCACCTGGGAGCTTATTAGAAATAGAGTTGAATGTCCTATCCTCAACTTACTGAATTAGAATCTGCATTTTAACAGAATACCCTGGTGATTTGGGCACACATTAAATTACAAAAGCATTGCTCTGAGAAACTACTAGTTCATATAAAGTGTAGCTTAAATATAAGATCAGAACTACTTGTTTACACTGGAGGATTTTTCTTGTGGTTAAAAAAATTAAAAAGCACAGTTACCAGAAATGGACAATCCTTTTAATAATGAGGGACAAACAATGAATTATTGAATGTTAAATGGTTGGTGTTTAAGGATTGCAGCATTCACTGTCTAAATTAGAAACATCTGAGCAGAATCAACAATGGTTCCATAGTTTTGTGGAGACACTCACTTGAACGATTATTTTTTAATTTTATAAAAGAACTTTCTTTCCTACTGTAGACTATACAGAAGATAATTATATTAAGCATGGAAAAAATCACAGATGATAGCATCTGTATGGTTAAAAATTTGGTAAAGTGGAAAGATTAAATGCATAATGGAATCACTGTATTTATGTTGATAAAAAAGACAGCTAAAATATTTTTATATATTTTTTTGGTATAATTAAGAGAGGACTTTGGAAACAGTTGGTAAATCAAAGTAGTTTTGAAATATAATATGGAATGAGAATGAATAATGTGGTCTAGGATATTTGTATCTCTAAAGACAAATACCTCTGCTAACATTCAGGTCTAAGAATAAATCAAGTGCCGGAGTCTGTCTTGGGAAATAGGAGAACTCCTTGGAATTACTCAAATATGAACTAGAAAATCAGTTGCCTTGGATATGGGAGTGAACTAAATGTGCCCTGATATGGAAATTTAATTCTATTTCCAAACTGCTCAGGTTGTGCAAACTGGGCAATGCTATTATTGTTGACCATGCAGCCAAATTACCTGGATCAGGCTTTGACTGAAATACTGATTAATTTGCCTTCTTGATCCAGAAATGCCTATGTGAGAAGTAACATATGGCTTTATAAATCAGGCCTGTAATCACTAAGCCCATACAACTTCATGGTCATCTGTCCTCGAATCTAATTTCATGACTTAACAAGTAGGTTTGGAATATTGGGTATGGTGTGAAATTCAGCAATAAATAGTTAAGGATATTTATAATTTGGTTTCATTTACAGTTAATTTTGACATTTAGTGAATTCTTCTAAGGGTAGGCCATTTTAACAGGGGCTATTAAGATAACAAATGTTTTCAATCATTAAAAAGTAAGTCCCTGGATAGGTCATTAGTAGGTAAAACAAAACATAGATTCAAAACAAAAGCAAAAAATATTAAAATTCTAATTAGTCATTGTCACTTTTTCTTGGGAAAGATTGACCATAGAAGAAATGGCATAGTGACACTGTAAAGTACAATATTCATCAAATAGTGGTAGACTATAGTCCTGAAATTACTGGTTCAGTATCTACTTGTTCATGTAGGGGCTTAGTGTTACAAGACAAATATTTCACATTATAGATGCTCACTCGTATTTTGTGATTTGATCACAGCAGGAGGAAACAATTTTAAATAGAGAATAGAGAATAAAGAGAAACTCTCCCTTCCCCCTGCTTATTTCATACCTTTTTGAGAGAACAAAATCCATCTTTTCAGAACATATATTTAATGATATGTTAATAGTAAGTAATGCACTCACTGCAAGTGGCAAAACAGATGGACTAGGGAGAGGATCAGTTATCCCTGGGAGATCTTTAATCAGGAAAATGACTTCTTTATACTCCCTTATATGAAGGGACAGCACCTTGCCTTATCTCGTGAAATGTCCTCTCTTTTTCCTCTCCTCTACTTCTTCCTCTGTTCAATGAAAAGAAAAAGACCCCACAAAATCCTCTGAACTGTTTTAGAAAAATAAATTGTCTTTTCTGGCACATGAGATTAATAAGAGTTGGCATTTTTTGTTGTCACTTTGGGTACAGAGGTCAAAGGTCATTATCTAACAGGCATCCAAATAGAATCAATCACTCCTGTCAGATGCACCTAAACCCTCTGGGGGCTTGTGCAAAATGTTTCATGGTCAAAGGCAGGAATGGATATTAGCACACCAGAGGAGGCTATACTTTTCTGTCAATAGACAGAAGATTGTCATGTCCTAGACAGGTAATCAGTTATCAAGCACCTCCATCAGTTTACGTTTAAACATTAAACAGGTGGGCAGCAGACACATAAAGTTTATCCTATTTACTAGGTTTGCTAACACCAATGAACTGCTTTATCCTTTTTGATAAGTTCTATTCTGTGCCTCCTACTATCAGTTTTGAAAAAATTGAATGATTTCTTTTTTCTCCCTGAAAAATGCTTAGTGGATCCTCAAAGGGTCAAAAGTCCACATTTCTGTAAGTTATAAGCATATTTTAAAAAATTCCCTTACCTTTGGTTAACACATTCACAAGTCAGCCCTTATGACACCCAGTTTTTATGCCACTTTGGTGACTGGTGGGAGAAACTGGAAAAGCCTAAAGGAAAGTTTCCTCTAAGATTAAACAGTATGTGGTTTGTTAGGACTTCTTTCTATCTCACTATTAAAAGTAAAGAAGAATAGCTTTTTTTTTTTCTTCCTGATTAGAGGGCTTCACTGGATTTGTGGCAAATATATTGACAAGTGAGGGCACTGATGACAGGAGAGTGATAATTGATGGTGGCAGGTGGGGGCCTGGTGTACTGGCATGTCCTGTGGAGGGTGAGCCAAGGACATCTATCAATCAAATTGGTGACAGCAGCCAGGGAGACTTAATTGGAAATTCATTGAACCTTTAATGATGTGACAGAAAAAAATAAGGATGCTTAAAAGGCTCCTGGGCTATTTCTTTTCCTTCATTCCAATAATTCTCCCAGGAAGACTAGCAAGTGGACATTGCTCCAGGCTTGAACATTTATTGTTTTCATCAAAGTTAATCACACTGTTCTGAGAGGCAGAATAGCGCAAGTATTTACCATCAGTCCAACACAGAATTAAATCTGTACCTTGAGATTTAGAGATTTGACTGTCCCATGACTTTAGCTTAATAAAAAATGCTGAGCAAGTCCTGGGGTACCAAATGCTGAGTTACAAATGGAATGCCCACATTGTCTGCCAGAGTGTTGGTTCCAAGCACGGAAGGAAAACAAGTCCTTTCTCTAATGATTTCTCCCTTCATTTTTCTAAAGAGTTCTCTATATTATGCAAATATAAATTTCAAAAAAGTATATAGTTTTTTTCTTTTCCCAGAAGGTTCAAAATAATTTTCTCTCAATCGAGAATGGAAAGAACTCTAAAAAGGAATTTGCCTTTGAGGAACAGGGATTTTTAAAGTTAGCAGTGCAGGAAAGACACCTCACAGTGTCAAGGTACTACATGTGAATATAATGTGTCAAAAGACAAGATGGTTTTTGCCATCTATGATATTTTTATATTCATAATTTTTATATTCATAATTTATTCTAAATTACAATTTTGCACCTAATATACACAGTGCTTTGGATAAGATCAATCGGGCCTGATTATTTCTTTCAGGTTTTTATAGTCTAGTGAGTGAAGACAGACATGTACAATACGCCATTATATTGCTATAAGTAAGAATGAAAGGAGGTAGTGTGGGTCCTGCCCAGGAGGGAGAAGCTGAAGATATAAGGCTACTTAAGTAGCATTTTTCTTGTCTCTTGAAAATTCACTGTATTCACTAGAACACTTGCTGCAAAATTTGGGAAGGAAGAAAATATCCTGGACTTCCTATGGCAGAAATTTTATACTCACTGGTATCCAAATTTAGCAAAATCTGAGTCATCTAATACACAATAAAGAAAGTTTATTCTACCTCCTTCCTTGCAGTTTTATATTCAGTATCTTGCCAAAATTTTTTTCTCCATAGGTCGAGGACTATAAACATGACCCATTAATTATTCAATGGAGAAATAGCAAGTATTGTTTAAAGTTTCCAGAAAGCCAACGAGAACTCTTTCTTCCCTGGGCAGGAATCCCTGGTTAGCATTTATTCTCCACATTAAATACTGCAGGAATTATGACTGCTTGATGGTCCACTTGGTGGCTGAACTGTAAGTGAGTTGTACACTGCCCAGTAGTCTTCCTGCAGCCTAGTTCTCTTAGGAAGAGTCGTGTCCTTTTCCTTACATGTTTGTAGATGGCTTCAAAAGACAACTCAGAGAGATAAAAAGCACATTATTCAGGAAGTTGTACCATAGTGAAGAACTTCTCTCTTCATTATTGAGAACAGCTGCCACTAGCCAAGTGTCTACAACACTGTTGAGAAAAAAAGTGATTAACATTGATTTGAGGCAGGTTTTATAATAGAAGAAAAACATTTGTGAGATACATTTTGAAAAGGAAGACTCTAGGTTAAAATTTTATGCTTGTTTTATTGTACTGTTTTCACTGAAAATTTAGATGGAGAATTCTCTGATCTATATCATTGTTTTTCAGGCCAATCAAATATTATAATTAACCTGTTTTAGATCCTAGAAAAATCCTGTTCCTAGGTTAGAAAATTGTCTGAGGAATATAAGTTGTTCATAAACCATCAGCATAGACAGTGAACCTCCTCAAGTTCTTTTTAAGAAATGGAAACATAGACTGCCAAGATTAGAATAATTCTTAGTAAGTATTTTGGTCAAATCATCCAAGTGTTATCTGAATCTCACTTAAAACATTTCCACCAGGTAGTCTTCCATTCCAAGTTGTACAGCTGCACAAGGCAGCCTCCACCTCCTTAGGCAGCTCATACCATTTTTCAGTGACTCTGTTAAATACTTCTCCTTATGTTGTGCAGAAATCAGTCTCCTTGTAGCATACAGTCTCTGGACTAGGCTCATCCTCTCTGGATATTTAGATTAAAGAGAACAATAGCATATGGGAGTCCTCTGTTCAGAAATGATTTTTTTTTCATCTAGGTCTTGCATTAAAAAAATTAAACATTTCCATGTCATCCTTCCTATGTTATGGCATTAAGTCCCTTCACTCTGTGCTGACTTGGTTGTGGTCCAGTGTCTTTAGATTCATCTTAGAGCACCTTGCCGAGAATTGGACACAACTGTAGGAACTATCCAACCAGGTTTGAGCAGAACAGGATGAACTTTTCTTCCCTGCAAGTTATATTTCTTTTAACTTTCTTATTGCTATATTCACTTTCAAATGTTAGCATGTCCTTTTCTTCTTCTTGATTGTGTCATCTAATATATTTTTCTCTTGCCACCAGTTTTATGTCATCTACAAATCTGACAATAACGTATGTATTCTCACAAGTTTAAGAACAATAGACTTTTCTTCATTTTAGTGATTATAAAGTTGATTTCTGGTAATAGTTCCTTGTAGGGAAACTTCTACCACTTATTGCTGATCATGCTTAGCAAGTGAAGGACTGAAAAAGGTAGCACTGCATCTCAGCTTCCTCTCTTGTACACAATCATCTCAGATATCCTTCAATAGTCTGAATTGCTGAGTACGTTGATACGTATTATTGATAGAGTATAATGGGTCTTGGCTTACTGTAACTTTCCTTTTAAATATGATACTTGGATATCATGGATTATGATACTTCTTTTGGAATTTTAACTATCTGTGAGACTCTGAGGCTCTCTTTTCACTCTAACAATCCATGATGACTTAGGAAAGTTGTACTATGAATACTGAAATATTTAGGAAATGAATTGTACAGAATTAATGAAAAAGTATGACTATGAATTATCAAGATGTAACTATAAAAGAGAAAAAAACCTGGCTAACACAATCTTTATTATAATAAGTAGTAATCAAGCATGTTGGATTTAACTTTTATAATTATATTTGAATTAGGAATCCTAACCTAATACTTATCCACTATTAAGGTTAAAAAAAACTGTTATTAAACAACAACAAAAAACTTCACATTTATAGAAATATTTATTTATTTTGTAAATGGTAATATTTTATTTATTTATTTTTTATTAGTTTCAGGTATACAAAAGAACATAATGATTATATATTTACATACTTCACAAAGCAATAACCCCAACAGATTTCTACCCATCTGACACCTTACATAGCTATGACAATGCTATAATGGAAAGTATTAATAATAGCTATTTTTGAGGGTCTATTATATTATAGACACTATCTAAAGTAGTTTGCACAGGTTTATATTCATACACTTCACAATAACTGTCTACGGTAATGCTTTTTATCTCCATTCTGTATTTCAGGGGCCAGCAAACAATGATTTGATATGACTAAATCTTACATAACTGACTTGCTGGCCAAATATAGCCTGTGTATGGACAGATCTTTTTATTCAGCAAGTTCAGAGCATTTTAAAAAATTTTTAGGTGGTTTGGAAAAAAAGAGTAATATTTCATGACAGTTAAAAATTATATAAAATTAAAATTTCTATAAATAAAGTCTTTTTGGAATGCTGCTACACTCATTCATTTCTCTGTTTTCTATAATTGCTTCCATGCTGTAATGAAATAATTGAGTATTTGCAATAGAGAATGCCTAGTATATAAAGGTCAAACATTTATTATCTGGTTCTTTACAGAAAAAAGTTTGCCAACCTCTGCTATAGCTGATGAAAGTAAGGTTTTACATTTATAAGTGATTTCTTTAAGAAATTTCAGATTCTTTAAAATATTTTTTCCTTTAACTGGTTATATTTACAGTGTAAAGGATTATAACACGTAATTTTAAATTAAACTAAATATTAATATAGGTAGAGAAACAAGTTGGAAATAAGAGAACAAAGTTTACTTTTAAAACAAATTTTAAATCTTAGAATTTACTAGTTTTTTTTTTCTTTATATGTGTGTATACAACAAAGAAGTATATATTGACACAAAGAGGAGCTGTTGCAGCAGGAAGGGCAGCTAAGGAAGTCAAACGGCACTGGGAGAGTTTAGGAGAGTTGGAGAACCAGTTTTATTACACCCCAGTGGGCTCAGAGGAGTTACAGTCTCCAAATTCTGAGCCCTAACTAACAGGTTTTTCTGACTCTTACAGGGGTGGGGTGGGGGCTGGCTGATGCGATAAGCAAGCAGGGTTATAGGAGCTAAATGCATACTTTAGGCAAGTGGTGGAAGGAATACGGAAGTGGGAGGTCACAGAATTTATATTAAACAGCTTTGTCAGTAATTTTCCATTTCATTCCCCTCTCTGATGCTCTTATAACTCTGTTTTATGGAGCATCACCATATATCTTCGACTTAGTGTAGGCCAGGGGCTGGTATCCCTGTAAGGCTAGTACTCGAGGAGTGGTTGCTCTGTTCACTGTGGTTTCAGTGAACTGAGTAATGGCTCAGAAGATACAGAGTTCTAGTGTATGGGGGTACCCCCAACCAGTCCTGTAGCTAAGAGGAGGGTCAGGATCCTGGTACCAGTTAGGAGTAGCGGGTGGCTGGTCATTACAGTTCTACCGCTGGTTGGAGTTTCAGGCACCGCCAGTGGAGGCCCTTCATGTCCTTCGCTTGGTCCTGGGCTGGACGTCTGATACCCTCCTCAGTGTTATTTGCAATGGTCATGTAGGATCAGCTTGGGTTGTCCAGGTCTCCAATGGGACCTTTTTGACCCGAGTGTGGTAGATCCAGGGTGCTATACCTGCAATTTTAATAGCAATCGGAATAGCCAGTATAACCATGTGTAGGTCTGTCCACACTAGTTGTAGGGGGTTCCTTTTTCCAGTCTTGAACCCAGACCATATCTCCCAGCTGGTGGGGGTCGACCTGGTTTCCTAAAGGGAGTGGGGCCCAGTCTAAGACATCTTGGCTTACTGTGCAAAAGGTCTTTCCTAACATCTGTACTTGGACTGACAGGCCTAGTTCCTGTAGTTGCTAAGGATCACCCTTAAGCCGATTGATGATAGATGGGGGCCTCCCATATAGAATTTCAAATGGAGGATATCCTAAGAGTCTGGGAGCATATTGTACCCACGTTAAAGCAAAAGGTAGTATGTCTACCCACGGGAGTCCTGTTTCCTGACAGAACTTAGTTAGCGTGGTCTTGAGCATTCAGTTCATGTGTTCAACTTTCCCTGAGCTTTGAGGCCTGTAGGCAGTGTGTAGCCTCCAGTTGATCTTCAGCAATTCTGCTATGGTTTGGACAACATGGGATACACAGGCAGGTCCATTGTCTGACCCTATTGAAAAGGGAAGTACATAGTGAGGTCTTAGTTCTCTCAGCAGGGACTTCACAACCTCTTGTGCCTTTTTGGTGCAAGTGGGAAAGGCCTCAACCCATTTTGAGTATGTGCAAACTGAGACAAGTAGATAATTATGTCCGCAACATGGCTTTGTCTCAGTAAAGTTGATTTCTATGTCCTCAAAGGGAGCCAGCCTGGTGATTTGAATTCCTGAGACCTGTTTAGGACCCTGTTTTTAGCACAAGTAGTGCACCTAGTGCTAATTTGGGCACAGAGGGTCAGGACCCTGGTAATGTTATAATATCTAGTGAGTCCCTTTTTGAGAGTTGTCTTTCCCAATGAGTCAGGTCATGGTATTGTTTGACCATGTGATAAGCTAATACACTGGGAATGAAATTCTCCAGTCTGGTAGTGACCACCAGCCCTCATTAGTCTGGGTGCTCCCATGGCCTCTGCTCATTGATCTTCTGGAGTGTACCTTGGATTCTCCAGTAGACTTGGTGCTGGGAGTACCTTGGAGGCCGGGTCCAGGTTTGGTGCCACCTTGGTCAGGGCAGCGGCCTCCCATGCTGACTGATCTGCCAGGCAGTTCCCCTGACTGATCGGGTCAGTCCCTCTTTGGTGTCCTTTGCAGTGCATGACTGCTATTTCCTTCTGTTGCAAAATAGCTTCAAGTAGCTGGAGAATTTCTTCTTTGTTTTTTATCTCCTTTCTTCCAGCCAGCTATTAAGTAGCCCCCTTTCTTTGTAAATGGCCCCATGGATACGTAAAGTGGCAAAGGCGTATTTGGAGTCAGTGTAGATGCTGACTTTCTTCGCCCCCTCATACCTGAGCACCTGAGTTAGGGCCCCGTCGTTTGGCCCTTTGGGCTGACCATCCTTGTGGCAGTGCCTCAGCCTTGATGACTTGGTCTTGGGTAATTATTGCATATGTGGCCTTTCATTTCCTGTTCTGGATGAAGGAGCTCCCATCTGTGAAGAGCACCAGGTCAGGTGTGGGGAGGGGAACGTCAGTGAGGTCGGGCCGGCTGGAGAAGATGTCACCCATGGTTTCCTCACAGTCATGGTCAGGTGGGCCACCCCTGCAGGACGGAATGAGGGCTAATTCAGGGTGCTCACTGTTTCCAATGTCACCCATGGGTTCTCACACAGTAGGCCTTGGTAGTGTGCCATCCTGGCACTAGTGAGCCATCAGTAGCCTTCGCTGTTAGTGACTGTGGCCACCAGTGCTCAGAGGCAGGGGGCCATCTGGCAGCTACCAGGTCAAGTTGACAGGTAGATCACGGGCCTTTGTAGGGTCTGATGGTTTATGTGAGGACCCTCAAGGCCACGTGTCCTTTTTCACAGACAAAAAAAGTTGAATTTCCAGTTCACATCTGGGAGTAATAGAGGTTGCCCTGGCTGAATGGTGCCATCCGCATTCAGTTATTGGGGGCCCTGGGTCTCCCTCAAAGGCATCTGGTATGCGGTTGCATGTTGAGGTGAGTGCAGCCTCCTTCCAATGGGTTCTGGGTTTGGCTGTGTGGGCTCTGGCTCATGAGGAGGGGAGACCGAAGGCGGAGGGCTCTCAGGCAGGGCAACTGGTGCCCAGGGAGCAGTTGGCACTGGTGGGGCTGGCTGGGTGTATGGAGTTGGGTATAGTTCCTCCTCTGGGTCTCCCTGATGAATTAACTTCCGTGGTCTTCCCCCCTACTGAGGATGAGCTATTAAAACCCTGTACTGTCCCTTATTATTTGTGAAGAACCAAACTCAAAGAGGGAGAGTCCGTGCTATTTGCAACCATGAGTCTATGAAGGGAAACTGCTCAGGGTGACCAGGACTCCCAGCAATCACTTTATAAACTATGAAGACCTTGGAGAGGTCTAAGGTCCCTTCTGGTGGCCAGCCAACCTGGAAACTAGGTCAGTCAATTTCACAAAGAGTTCAAAGTTTCCTCATATCAATCTGACACCTTAGTCATCAGAATAACCTTTCTTGAAGTTCTTGAGCATACGATCTAATACAGTTGGCTTGGATTGGCTGGACCCCATTTCTTTGTATACCTAATGTGATCCTCCCAGGTGCCCTCCTGTGTCTGGTGTTGCAAAATGAAGAAACGAGGGGAGCCCCTGGAGGAGGCCTTTCAGATGCCCACCTAGCTGCATCCGTTATAGGACTTTAAGGTACATCTTGGCTAAGGTATACCTGTATGAACCCCAGGCATAGTTGTCCCTGAGAAGACAAATCACTGTTTTGCCTTATGATGTCCTCACAGAACTGGAGGTTGGGGCTCACTTAGACCCCATAGCTATTGCTGTGGAGCTACAGACACAGTCACACAGAGGCCTTTCAGATGCCCACCTGGCCCCATCCCTTGCAGGACTTAAGGTGCGTCTTGGCTATGGTGCACCTATATAAACCCTGGGCCTCGTTGTCCCTGAGAGGACAAGTCAGCATTTTGCTTTATGATGTCACCATACAACTGCAGATTGGGGCCCACTGAACTTCGGTAGCTATTGCTGTGAAGCTACAGACACAGTCACACAGTCACACAGTCACACATCCAATCACACAGAGGTTATCACATATCCCTCCCAGCCCCTGAGTTTTCCCTACCTGGCATCTCGCAGTGAAGACTTTGGGAGGTGATCAAGCTCCCCTTCCATCCAAAGACGGGCCTGACTGGGGCTTTGGTCCCGGGACCTTGCCTTATCCAGAGTCCTGATCCCTGAAGGGTTATTCTGTCTCTCCATGGAGTCTGGCTAATTCAGGTCATCTCTGGGTGCGATGGACCCCCTGGGAAGGAGGTCCCGTAAAAGTTCTGGGTGGTGCCACCTCATTCAGCTCGGTAGGGCTTCCATCACCTATTGGCTTCCATTGCTGAGCTGGTGGCACAACTGGCCAGCACAGTTGGCTTCCCAGTCAAGGAACCAAAATGTTGCAGCAGGACGAGTAACCAAGGAAGGCAAATACCACTCGGAGAGTTGGAGAACCAGTTTTAATATGCTGACAGGCTCAGAGGAGTTACAGTCTCCAAATTCTGAGGCCCAACTAACAGGCTTTTCGGACACATATAGGGTTGGGCTGGCTGATGTGATAAGCAAGCAGGGTTATGGGAGCTAAATGCATACATTAGGCAACTGGTGGAAGGAATGAGGAAGTGGGAGTTCACAGAATTTACATTAAACAGCTTTGTCAGTAATTTTCTATTTCAAAAGTATAGGATAGTTAAGGGTTTATTAATAAAGAAAGTACACTCTGAGATATGGAGCAAGGTGACCCAAGAGAGGGAAGCAGCCTCTCCTTACATTGTTTGGGGGTTTTTATGACTATGGTGAAAGTTTCTCTCTTTCTCCCCTCTTTCATGATCATAATAACCTGGTTTTGGGAAGTAGGATTTGTGGTTGAATAAGTGGGGCTATTTAACTTTTTCTTATCCTTTTAATTTGAGGATAGCCAATAATGGGCCAGGGGTAATTCCTCCTCCTGCATTTTATTTTTTGATGACTTTATCTTTTTAATTTAGAGCCAGCAGATAATGGACCTGACTCAGCTCTCCAGGGGCTGGGCCCAGGTGGTCCCCAGGGTGTGGATATAGGACCTTTTGTTCCTCCTGTCACTCATGACTAACTTCTTACCTAACACTGGCAATGTAATGTCCCAGATAACATACCTCCTCTATCATCTTTAGTCCCTGAATAAGAAGGCACATGAAATTCAACAGAGTCCAGCTATACTATAACTGAATTACAGCCCTCAAGTAACCTGAGCAAAAAAGAAAGACAAAAACAGTTGTCTTTCTTTTCAATTAATGCTGTCTAAAATAGAAGTCCTGAGAAACAATTTATATTTTTTCAAGTAAAATTATCCAATTAAATAAATAATGATCACATTAACATATATCATAGTATATATAATATAGGCTAGTATAAGGAAAGAATACTGCACTTTAGGAAAATGTTGTACAGAGCACTAAAGTAATCTAGGAATTACATGCCGGTGCACAGATTTAAGAATATATTGGTTCTACAGTACCTCAAACATTTCTTGTTTTATCTAGAACATAAAGCATATGTACTTAATGGTGAGGAGCTATTGTTAAAGAACAAAAATAAAATCAAGAAAGTTTACAGATCTAATTGTCTTTATTGAATGATTCCTAAATCAGGCAGCATCCCATCTAGTAAAAGCAGAAAGAGGGTGGGACAAGGAAATTTAAAAAGGGGATTATTTCAGTCAAAGTTATATTCCTCTAGGAGAAGGCAGGAGGTCTTATGAGGCAGATAACCTCACTAATGATATAAAAGAAATTCTGGACTCTTGGTTTAAAATTCTATTCCTAGGAGACCTTGAAATTACAATTAGACTAGGTATCCAGTCTTGGTGGGCCTTATCAAAAGTACCTCCACTTCTGCCTGTTGTGTCTTTTTAACCCTACAACAGGCTATGGAATTTCAGAGCTGATCTTTTGAGGAGAATGAGACAACAGCAGTTAATCCAATACTTAGAACTAAAAACATGAAAATATAAGAGTCAGACTATTGTTTTAAAAGAAAATTTAATAAACTTAATAAGGGACTTTATTTAATTTATTTATTTATTTATTAGTGGTAAAACAGAGAGATAGTTTATTGAAGAGAAAGTACACTCCAAAGAGGTAGGAGCGGGCTCGGGCAAGGAGAGTGGCCAAGAATGAACTTTATTAGAAAGAATTATTTGTAAATTGGCGGAGGGTAAGGATGGAGGAAAGGACTATTGCAATATGTAGAACATTCTGACCATGTGTAAGAGTGAAACTCAAATAATCAATAATTTAGTTAGCTCCTGCTTTGTTAATCCACTTATTTAGTTTATACGCTAAATCACTTCATAGTTTTTGTTTTCTTTTTGTGTAATTATTTTTCTTTGTTCCCTTTCTTAAGGCTACACATTCCTCATTAACCTCGTTATTTTGTAGTGCTCAGGAAACTGAGTGCTGGAATCCAAAATAACATTATCTTAAAGCAGACAAAACCTCAGGAAGTGATTTCCCAAGTACCAGCCCTCCAACGTGCCTGACCACCCCTGTCCCCCATCTTTCTTTGTTCTTCCCCAAACTGAATGCCTATAAAATTTTTTGGCCTTGTTAGAATTGGGAAAGGTAGACTTTGAGAAAAGAATCTATTGCCTTTCTGGAATGCTAGCAGTTTGAATAAACCTACTTTTCTTTCTACCACC
>PVJL010009460.1:0-18210 GCA_004026885.1 Lyroderma lyra
AATAGAACCTAAGGAAGTATGGCAGCCTTAAAGCAATTATGTCCTGTAACCACAGCAGGCAAAATGGAGAATTTCAGCCCAGAATTAAAATCTATAAAAAATAATCAACTATCAATGCTTAGACTGTAATATACAATAGCTTAAACATTAAACTCAGTAGATGTAGTTAATACTATAGATGAAGGATTAGAAAATTTGAAAATAAGACATTATAAACCTTTCAGAATCACCAAGAAAAGAGAAAATAGAGAAGAAGCTTAAGAGAAATATGGGACATAGTGAAAAGTTCTTGAATATATTTAAATAGAACTCCAGGAAAAGAAAAGACAAAAAATAAAGCAAAAGCAATATGTTAAATGACAGTGGTCAATATGCTGTCATAGCTACTGAAATATTTTAAATCACTAAATCAGAAAGCAGTATGAACCCCGAGTAAGATAAGTATAAAGTGAAACATACATAGAAACATCATGATGAGCAAATCTTGAGGGGAAACAAACAAGAAAACCAAACAAAGAACAGCAATAGGTATGACAGCTTCCTTTCTAACAGGAAAAAATGCATCGAGAAGACAGAAAAAATAGTGTATGACAGCTTCAAAGTGCTAAAGAAAAAAGAAATTGCTACATGACCCAAAACTGTAGGCACAATGAAACATTTCAGCAAACAGAAATTGAGACAACTTGACACCAGCAAAATTATGCTAAAGAAAATAATAATGTAATTCTTTATGAAAAATAAAAATTATTCTAGATGGAAACACAGAAGTATGAGAAGAAATAGAAAGTAATGGGGAAAATATGTGGTTAAACTTATATCACTAATAATATTGATTGTGTTTAAAAAAATATGTATCTTCAATAATGGCAATAGCGGATTAAACAGAAAATGAAAATGCAGCAAGAAAGCCTTATTAGGCTTTAATAAGTCAAGGATGCCTATTCTGATTTCTAGGGTACTTATAAAATAATGAAGAATACATATCTTACAAGTTAATTAAGTAAAAAAATGGAGTAGAAAATAACTGTAAGTAAAATAAGAGAAGTGAAATAAAATAAAGTAGTAAGTACAAAAGAAGAAAAAGGGAACAAATGAAAATCAAGTGTTTGTTAGATCTAAACCAAAATCTCTTCTTAATTGCATTTATTATAAATGGGACAAATAGCATAATGTAACAACAAACAATTTTCAGATCAAATTATTTGAGAAAAAACAAAACACCCCAAAACATGATTCTTACTAGGGGCAAAACAGAAAGAAAAAAATACTTAAAATTAAAGGTGTACAAAAGATACAAGGCAAAACTACCCTGAAAGAGGTATTATATCTATGTTAATGCTCCACTTGAAGGCAAACAACTTTGCCAAATATAAAGAAAGATGTTGCATAATAATAAGAGGATCAATCCATCAGGAAAATAAAATAATCCCTAATTTGTATTCACTTAAATAAATCTTGATTAAATTACAATGAGAAATGGAAACATCTGTGCTCACAATAACAAATTCTTCATGCATTTTTTAATAACTTACAGAACAAGTATGAGAAAGAAAATAAACATTTGAACTAAATTCCAGGTACTCTTGAGCTAACTGACATGTATAAAACATTGTGCCCAACAACTGCAGAATATTCTTACCAATCTTACATGTACTTATTTGTATGAACATTGACCATGTACTGAATCATAAAGCAAGCCTCTCATATCTTAAGTGAATTAATTCATGTGGAGGATATTCTCAGACCACAGTGATATTAAGCAAAAATTAAATTTAAAAAAGACAAGTATGTCCTGAATTAAGGAAAAATAAGTCAATATATATCTAAGTAAAACATGGTTTAATGAGAAAATTACAGTGGAAATATTTTCAGGGTATAAACATATCAAAACTTTTAAAATGAAGCTGAAGTTGTATTCAGAGTAAAATTTGTATTTTTAAATGTGTATCTTAAAAAGAATAAAGATTTAAAAATCAAGGATCAGAGTGTACAAATCAAGAATTTAAAAAAGAACAGAATTTCAAGCCTAAAGATAATAAGACTAGGGAAGAAATTAAGAGCAAACATTGATGACATTCAAAATCATTTTGTATCTTTAGATTGAAGAAAATCAAAATGAATTCACGTTGAATCCTAGGACTCATTAGTTCTTAGTGACATTTTAGGTCTCAATAGTTTGCATTTCATAAAAAACTGCCTTTCAGATACACTGCATAGTTCATTCACATGATTCATATCATCTGGGCAGTGATGCAGTGAAGGTGAAGATCACAGCCAGAAAGAATCTTAATTTGAAAGAGTACTTACCTATCTTTGGATGCATATTAAGGTTCAGTCACAGTCAGATGAACATAGAATAGAACAACTTCAAGATTGAATAACTGGAAGCCTTGGTCATTCTTTAGATAATTCATTAACTGTATTTGCTTAGTGTTGTATTCACTTTTTTTTTTTTTTTTTTTTTTTTTTTTTTTTTTTTTTTTTTTTTTTTTTTCGGTGGAGCAGGTGCTCCAAACTCAGGAAATCTTTTTAATCATCTAAGTAGAATCAAACCACAGTGTTAGGTCTGATTTGTGGGCTTTGATATCTAGTAGAGGTTAAATGCTAATTATAATATTGCCATTTAAAAAAATGTCTGAGTTATAAGGTCTAGGCTATTAATATCAGCATGTGAAATGGATATAATCTTTCCAAACAGTCTGAAAATTTAAATTTGTTGAATACAGTGAAAATATAAAAATATATATCTTAAAGTCTGAACTCTTGTTAGTGAATTGAAAGTTTGACGTCTATGAAATTACAGTTCATGATACAACCTGGGGAATTCACATGAGCCATTACCCTGCACTAATTAAGGAAGTGCTGGGCTACATGGGCAACCAACCGCAGCAATACACGGGGTCCCAAGCTGGAAGGGCCACCTACTTGAGGTTTAATGCTCAGACTGTCCATCCATCCATCCATTCATCCATCCCGTGGGTGAATGAAGTCAGATGGAACATGAGAACGCTAACCCAGGGCTTGGAGCTTTGCCTCAGGGTACCTCTCCACCCGCTTTCTGAGAAAGATTTTCAGATGTCCACTACCTGACTCCTACGTATCTGCCAAAGTCGGCCCCTTCACCTAATCTTGCACGAAACTGCTGTTGCCCTCTGTCCTTAGAGGGAAATCTGAGCCAAGGTGTGAGAGGCACAGGCTTGGATGGTTCAGGGTGGCATGAGGCAGTGGTTGTCCCCACCCACAGGCTGGCAGCACCAAGTGGGCAAATCAGCAGGGGCGATACTGTTGCTCAACTCTGTTTGCTGTACTGAGTACTTCCAGAGGGGGGGCTGCAATCCCCGGGGGTGGTCTGGCCGGGGTAGGTTGGGCAGTGGACCAGAGGAAAGGAGGACAGCAGTGACCTCCTTGCCTTCTGGACAGGACAGTAGGAGTCTGGAGGCTAGCGGGAGGGGGATCCTGGCAGCTGTTGAGCCACATGCCCATCGTGTAGTCCTGTGCCCTGATGGAGACAACATTAAATAGCAAAAAGTGTTAAGTGCCGTATCAGAGAGATCATAGAAGACAGGAAAAAGTTGTATTTCTATTAATGGCACATTTTTTAAAACACATCTTTTCCTGCCTTTGAACAAGAGACCTGCATTTTCCTTTTGCGTTGGGTCATGAGAATTATGCAGCCAGCATTTGGTCCATTTTTTATAAATCTGAGAAGAAATCATTTTCCAAACTCCCTGCTCTTGATTTGCTGGACTTTACTCACATAATCCTAAGGGGAAACCACATACGTTTGGATTATACACACTCACTCTTATTTGTAATGGGACTAGGAAATGGCTTGAGGAGAGGGGTAGAGAAAGATGTAAAGAAGGCAATTCTGTACCATTCCTTTAATGGGGAACTCTGATAAAATGGCAACCCCAACTACTGTAAGCTTTCAAATAAATGCCTCCATATTAGTAAACATACGAAGTTTGTTATTTCACTCATTTAAAAATGAGTATCAGCTGGTTTGATAGAATTTTTTCATCATAGCAACCAGATGCCTAACAAATGTGAACATGGTAATCTTACAATACTACTAGGGGGGAATCGCCTCAGCATTTCTCGAAGTGTTGCCTTCTAGCTGCAGACCTGTCTGTCCCTCACGCATTCCCCATGACACCTTAAGACAGGAGCTGAGCATGGAAACCACAGGGGCGTAGAATATCTGGGAGACAAAACTGACGCTTTCTTGGGGGTACTGTTCCTCCTTCACTCGTGCACCTCACATCACCCTGTGTGGCCCCAGAGGATGGCTGGTTAGTCAGTGACGAGTTAGATTCCTCAAGGGAGGAACCACCTAAGGCAGGCACAGTCACACAGGGGCCATCAGGAGAGAGCTTGGGCTCTACAAAGGTGAGGCACAGCCCCTCACCCTCTCTGAGGTTAATCGTCTACCTGCTGGCTGCCTGTGTCCCACGCTGCTCCCATGGTGACCTGATAGATCAATATTGGTCATGCTCCAATAGGAATGACTTAGGTACTGAGTCAACCGCCTGGGGTGGTTTCCATACCTTGAGTCCTTGGGGCTATGCACGTGCATAAAGGCACAATACGTGCTGCAACACAATGGGGACTTTTGGGAACAGCCATAAGGCATGATAATCAGAGACCTTGCAGAGAGGAAGGTTTTACTTCCCCATACAAGTTCCACTTCCTCCTTCTAGCCATCAATAAAGCTGTGTGTTGGCCTGATTCTGGGCTCTTTCAGTCCCTAATGCTGGAGTCCCTTGGCCCCATTCGTAATATATTTTTGGCCACTGTCTTTCATCACTTTGTGCCACCCTTCTCGTGTTCCCACTGCTCGTTTCGTGCTGGATGCGACATCGAAGAATGTGTTGGTCTATTAAATGGTTTTATTATAATTTGTCTTCTTATACATTTGAATAAAACTGAGAATATATGCACATTTCCTTTATCTTCCCTTTTCTGCTTTCAACTCTGGAGTCTGGGACAGGCGTGCTAGAGATTGTACAGAGAAAATCCTTTGCACTGAACACTTCCACTGGAGTGATACCTACGAACAGAAAAGAACACCTTCTGCAAAACAAATGTGCGCATTACTCTCCTCGTCGAATACTCTATTAAATAAAGAAGTGCAACATTTGGCTGTGGAATAACAATTTTAATTATATCGCATGTTTTAAAATCCTGGCTGAATATAATATAATTTTAGGAGCTCATTTCTCCTGAGGCATCAACATCATTTATCACTCCTGCTGCCATCTGGCATGTCTGAACCATCATGATCAGCAGTTTATGTGGAAATTAAAGCATTCAATGGGTCTCTGTTCAATAATGCTCTGAGGTCAGGGACAATATTGCCAGCGGCAGTGAAGATGCATTTTTATCGCACACTTGAGAGGCATCCATTCGACATATTTTATGGCTTTTGAGGTTAAGACTAGCCAAGCTTTTCCTTATTTGCACTGACCTGACATGGGGGTCATTCTGTATAATAACTATCTAAGAATCATTCCGAGTAGTTCCTTCTCTGCTTTTGTGCTTATAAAGCTACATTTCTGCTGAATGCTTAGTGGTAATGATAAAAGTTTTATCGCTTTCTTTTTCTGTTTTTCTCTCTATATATTTATATAATATACTTACATACATAATTAACAAACTATACATATCCACAATTTTATATATACATGTATGTATGTGTGTGTGTGTGTGTGTGTGTGTGTGTGTGTGTGTAGTTTATCTTTTGTCAGTATATAGTGTCCTTTTTCTCTGGTAATCTTATTTGCTCTGATGTGTACTTTATCCAATATTTATAAACACTCACTTTTTCACTTTTTTTTTTTTTTTTTTAATGTGGGTAATTCCCTGGCTGGGAATTGAACCCAGGCCGCAGCATTGACAGCGCCGAAGCTTAGCCACTACACCACCAGGGAACTCCCCACTTTTTTTTATGGTATACTTTTTCTTTGCCTTTTATTTTTAACCAATCTGGTCACTTTCTTATAACCATCATACAATTAAGTGATGGATTTTACTTTATTAGACCAATCTCTGTCTTTTTATGTTGTGCTTAGACTGTTTAAAATCAGTGTAATTATTAATAACTTAAGAATTAAGTCTGCCATTTTATTATTTACTTTCTGTTTCTTCCCTTTGTTTCTAAATCTTTTCTGTTTCTCTGTGTTACTTGAATGTGTTTTATTATTTTATTTTTATTTATATATACTGTTGTTGAGTATCACTTTTTATAGTTTTTTAATGGCTGGTCTAGGAATTACAGTATATGTACCTATGTAATTTGTGTCCACCTATTAGCATCATTTAAGTAGAATGCAAATATGTTAACACCATTTAGCTCACCCCAGTGACTCAGTGTAGGACCACCATCTCATTACTGCAAGTGGAGAAAGAGGATGGGACTGTGCTCACAGTCAACTCAGAAATGATTGCCACCTTCATACTGCTGGGTTAAAATAGATGTCATGGCTCAACCAGTGGACTTGGCTCTTGTACCAAAATTGCAATTAAAGAGGTGCACGGCATTTTCATGGTGTTGACTAGGGCAGGTGTGGTTAAAAGTTTTCTGCCCTGCAGAGCTGCCCAATTTTAGTCCTTTGGCTAAGAGTGTGATTCATGAGAATGGTAGACCTTATCCATGTCAGAATATCAGTAGATCAAGGTAGTTTGTGAGCATTGTATACACTCATATGCGGAATAAAAAACTGAAAGCAAAGAAAAAAAGAAATGAACAAATAACCCATGGACAGAATCAATAGTTTAATGTTTATTTGGGGACGAGTGGGTTAGGGAGGGGAGAAAGGGGAGGGGGTGGGAGAGGAGGGGGGAAGCTAAATATAAGGTGATGGAAAGAGAAGTCACATTAGGTGGTGAACTTATTATACATCAAGTTGACAATGCACTGTAGAATTGTATGCTTGAAACTTATGTAATCCTTGCTAACAGATGTCACCCCAATAATTCTAACAATAAAAATGAATTAAAAAAAAAAGAAAACAAAACAAAAAAAACAGCAGCAACAATTAAAAAACAAACTCAAGAGATTTTGCCGCATTCGTCTAGAAGGACAAGTGTCTTCCCCTTTTGAAAGTCATTTAGAAGACTGAAAATAAGATGAAAACTAAAATAGTTAATGTCTTTTGTCAAAATGTGTAATGACCGTATAGCCAGATGGTTGGTATATTGCCAATGCAACTAATCTGTATGGATTTAAAAAAAAAAGAACAGGTTTATTGAAGAAAAATATAACCTTATAGGAAGTGCAAAGGTAATATAAATGAACTTTTAAAATACCTATGTGATTATTGCAATTTTTTCCCTTTAAGGACTGCTAAAAAATAAAAAAATAATAATTCTATCTAGGCATTGTTTTAAAGAAGATATATATTTCTTAAAAGTTTCCTAAGTATTACTATCTTTTTGTGGTAATAAGTAACTGAAATATAAAAAGGATTAGGATCAGCACAAATTAAATCTTCTAATAAATCTGAGCCTAGGCAGTTTTACCTCAAAATTCAATCTACTCTTTTGAACTGTTTGTCTGTGATTAAATGCATACTACTTGAATTGTATATGACAGGGGTTAGAGAGCTGTTCTAAGATTGTCAAGTAAATAAAAGTTGATTTTAGCCAAAGATCATTATCAAAATTGATTTTATTATAAGCACATACTTTGGTTACCAGAAGTATGAAATTACATGTAAAAATTATAAGGGTACAAGTTATTTCAAATCAACCAAATATCTACCATACACCACAGTTAATCTTACAATACTGTGGAATTGATGAGAAATGTCCATGAGTATACTGAACGACATGAGACCATCAAATAGAAAAACTAAAATGACCAAAAGATGGAAGAGTATCTAGTAAAAGGTAGACTCACCATCTTAAAAAAAAAAAATCAATAATGGCCAAGTTAATAAAGGTATGGAATTACTCTCCATGCTGTTTATTCTTACTAGATTACACTGTAATGCTATATGTCTATTTATGGATTTATCTGAAGTCTTAAAAGATTTTCAGGATCATTAAGGACATTTGAACAGATATAAAATATTATTGAAGAGCTGCTTGTTTCTTTTTGTTATCACTACCTACAATGTATGAAAACTGAAGCCTGAAAGAGATCATTTCCCCTTTAGGACATAAGAAAAAATATCAAAACTGTGTTTTACTATTTGTATCAAATTTATGGATTATGTATACAAAAACAACAGTCTTAAATATGAGCATATTAGAATAAAATTTAGAATAATTACTGCTGGAAATATTTTTAAGTAGCTTTAAAGGAAAATAATGTGTATTTGGCAAATTTAACACTAAGTTTTTATAGGAAATACTACTGTAAATTTTAGTTCACTTAACAGAGATTTGATCTAGTATAGCTTTTCTACCTATACTTTATTTTCACATGTGTGAATATAATTAATATGGCATTGATATTGTAATTAATCAAAACCGTGTGATATTTCCAGGCATAACGTTATGATTATGTGTAACTGAGAACTATTATTAATCTGCCCTTTAGCTACTAAGTTGCTTTCAATTGCTATTATTATCTCTCTTAAAAATGATTTTACAGTATGTATAGTACTATGGTTTTTAATCCATGGAGGTCACAATAAGCGCCTTTGAGATGATGAAGACTTTAGAAAGGTTAACTGAGCTTGTGCATTTCTCTCTCAGGTGGTTTTGGGTAATCCCACTTAAAGTACCAGCTGAGCAGATTGCTATCTGGGTGAGTCACTAAGGCCTGAAATCAGGCTGGTATTGTTGGTATCTGGGATGGAAATGACTGGAAAAGCTTAAAATCTCTACAACTAACTTCCTAAATGTAGCAAAACAGAAAGCTAGAGTTGAACATTAGACCAGGAAATGTCAATAGAAATGAGTTCAGAAGCAGAGCGGCTGGAATGGATCTGAGGCAGAGAGGAAGAGAAAGGGTGAAAAGGGAGAAGTCAGGATGTTTCCTTCCCAGTCTTATAAATGTCTTTAGGCTATCTGCTGTGTGGATAATTTTACTTGGTCCAAAAGTTTCAAGTCATGGTATAAGTTGTGTCATTTTGATAAAACCAAGGAATTATAAGGGAACCACAGCTTTCCAAGTTAGGGCTTGGTTAATTATTTACATGGAGAAAAATCAAATAAACCCATATTTAAAGTTAAAACACATAATCATATTCACACATTCTGAAAAGAAATATTGGCAATTTTAAAGCTTAATAGGATATCTTTGTCTCTTCTAGGTGAGTATATACTTCTTCAAACAACTACAAAGAAAGATCAAAGTAAAAACATTTACATAGCTGATAAAAATTTTGGAAACTAAGTCCCTAAAATAATAACTATATTATTGTAGGTTAATTTCAAACAGTGACATTGTTGAAAAATTCTTTTTTTGTTGTTATTATTATTATAATTTTATGATAGTATTATTTTATAAATTTGAATTGATGTGATTTAAATAATCTCTATAAAAATTAATGATTTAATTTTTATTATTTGGATAATATCAAGCCTCAACATTATTTGAAGTTCTTTATGTTTTGATATAGAATTTCCAAAAATATTGCTGTAGATTTTTTATAATTTTACTAGCTATTAAAATGTTTGAGAATTAATTATATAAGAGCTGTAAAAACTTTAAATCCTTATTTATTAAAGAGAAGACATATTTCATATTATTAAGAATTATCTCACATTTCTTTCTGGAAAGTG
This sequence comes from Lyroderma lyra, assembly GCA_004026885.1. Taxonomy (NCBI): domain Eukaryota; kingdom Metazoa; phylum Chordata; class Mammalia; order Chiroptera; family Megadermatidae; genus Lyroderma; species Lyroderma lyra. The sequence goes on from PVJL010009460.1 coordinate 9,739, forward strand.
TTGGTTTCATGCACTTAAAGCAGTGTACTTTTTCCTTGTTAAAGTGCATATTTTTACAAAAGTGGCAGTGACACTTTATATATTCAGCAGTTTTTATGAGAAAGCTGTCAGAAGCATAAAATAAAATATTATCTACCAATAAATTGATCTCTTAGAGAAAATTCTAGATTGCTTTCCAAAATATTTAACTGAATATAATAAATTCCTTTTCACAAGCTTTATATATGCTTATAATGATGTATTTATACCCTGCACAGACATGGCACTATGAACAGAATTGCTAATCAACTTTTTTAGGTGAAGGTATAATACTATACCAGTTATTATACCTTAAAAAGTTTGTAAATGTTTTGGGAAAGAAAATTAAAAAAAAATAGAATGTTAATCTTTTTGCTTCTGTGGTCATCATTTTTTCCAATTTGCCTTCCTTTAAATCTCTGTTATTGTTATAGTTTAACAGAAAAGCCACAGAAGTTATATATCACCAGGCAGATTTAATATGATTTTAAACTTTAAAAAGCCAATTGACTTCCTACTGGATCAAATTTGTTCATGATTAAAACAATGATAAAGTTATCTACCCTTGGGAGTTCCCTGATGGTGTAGTGGCTTAAGGCTTCGGAGTTGGCGCTGTCAGCGCTGTGGCCTGGGTTCGATTCCCAATCAGGGAGCTACCCACATACCAAAAAGAAAAAAAAAAAGTTATCTACCCTTTAAGATATAGTAGGGATGGGCTGGGAGTTAGCATTCTACCAGAGAAAATCCAAATAATCATATGTGAAGGAACTTAAAGAAGGCCTAAATTGAGGAGTCATTCTGTCAGAAAGAATGTATAGAAATATTGTGTTATTGAGATATAATTGACCTATAACATTGTGTTAGCATTAGGTATACAATATAATGATTGTATTATGGACACACACACATATATAAACACATGAGTGTGTGTGTGTGTGTGATTACTGCAATAAGTTTAGTTAACACTCATCACCACACAGTTACAATTTTTTTCTTGTGATGAAAAGTCTTAAGATCTGCTCTCTTAGCAACTTTCAAATATACAATACAGTATGGGTAGCTATAGTCACTATGCCGTACATTTCAAGCCCAGGACCTACTTATAAGTAGAAATTTGTATCTTTAGACCACCTTCACTCATTTTACCTACCTGCTACTCACCTCCTCTGGCAACTATCAATCTATTCTCTGTATCTATGAGTTCCTTTTTTCTTTTTTAGATTCCACATACAGTATAAGATCAGATAATATTTAAATACCTTTCACTGTCTGACTTTCTATACTAGCATAATGCCCTCAAGGCCCATACACATTGGTGTAAATGGCAAGATAATATCCACATTTTCTTTACCCATTTATGTGTGGTGGTCCCTTAGTTGTTTCCATGTCTTGGCTACCGTAAATAATGCTTTATATTTAGGAATATTATGGCTAAATAGTCTCCAATCCCCTCCACATTGCCCTGGCAGCTACGGCTCTTTTCCAGAATCAGGCTGTCGGAGCGTTCTCTCTTGCCAAAAGATGGGATGGTTTTGAGGACAGAGGGAAACATAAATGCAAAGCCCATTGTCCTCAACCTAAATGGAATGCACCTAGTGCTGTCCTGTCACACTGGTTGGAAGTTGGAGGAAGCTAGAACAAGTGCTTCTTGGAAATCAATGAGTTGTCATCACATTTGAAAGCTCCATGGGAGGCACTGTGAATGACAGCTACTATTACATAATCAGTGTACATTTGGGACTAAGTCTGAAGAGGGTAGCATATTCAGAGTTTATATCTACTTGTGCATTTTGATTTTGGTGTATTTTGGTCTCTTTATTTTATGTTGGAAGGTAGGGCCGGATACAACAGTGTCAGAATGTTTAACAACGGTTGATAATTTGTGAAGGATGGGTGCTCCAAAAAAGACATGTGCACACACACACACTACCATGTTCCCGAATTGCTTCCTTAACAGAGTCCCACAGAATTTCAGTAAATCCTAATTGGAGCAAAAACATTTGTTACCAGACTTACTTCTGATGCCAGAGAGCAAAACTTGTCTGTTGAGTAAAATAAAAATTAGGACCTGGAGGCAGCTGAAGTGATAGTTTGTTACTCTTTGGCATCAGATTGGCCATTTACAGTGAGTGGAGGAGAGTAGTCTTTGCTAAACAGAAATGTTAGGTACGAATCTATTTCCAGAGTCTGTAAGTTATAGCCTAGTAGATCTTTCACACACACACACACACACACACACACCAACTCCACGGTAAAGATGATAAAAGTGAGATGATTTATGTTTGTTGCCCAACTGAATATTATGTTAAAGGACAGGAGAAGGGAGTGGCCAGACCCTTACAAACTCCTTTCTATTTATATTTCACAATTTTTTTCCTTGTTGAATTAATCATTACTTCTACATGTCCTGCAAAATACTTAAAATAGGATCCTCCATTTTCTTCCATTCCTTCTTTTCCCACCCTGTGATGCATTTTACTAAGAAGAGTGTCACGTGCATGTTATCATCCTCCGTCCATGTACTACCTCCTCTGCCAACAGAGACAACTTTGCCATCCCCTGCCCTTCTTCGCACTGGAGAAGAGGGTAGAAAACACACAGCTTAATCTGCCATTGGGAGAAGAGACACAGGAAAGAAGCCTATGTATGCTCTGGAACTGTAATTGGGTGATTATCCATTTGATTAAGAAATTTCAAGATCCCATGTATCTGGAACATGATGTATAAGAGCGGCCAGCTTTGGATGGGTGAATCACCTTAGCTCCATAGATTTTTCAGTGCAGAAGGGAGGACATTGCCAGAGGGGGTCAGAATAGAGCATTCTTTACATAAAACTCAGTTGTTTAGTTTAAGAGAAATACAGATATGATGCAATAAAACCAACAAAACAGACACATGTGCACACGTGGAAATGTGAGTATGGGTATGTGTATCAAGTAGTGATAACTAATTTAAGGGAAAAGTCAGTAGCTTAAATGATGTAGGTAATTCATCGTTTCTTACCTAAGACTTCCCTAGAAGCGGACTTTGAGACAAGGATTCTGTGCACTGATCTATTGATTAATTGCACTTAAGAGAAACTGGTAAAGAAACAGAGAATGATAGCCCATCAACAACATGATTTTTGGTGAACCTGCTCTTCACCTAGCTCTGTAGCAAGCTCTGGGGCATTGATTTTATTACTGGTTTTCTCATGCCTTGAGGCATGGGAGCTGGGATTTCATTGGCCGTGGGCTATCCTACAACTTCCCAGTCACTTCCAGCTCTTCACCCAAAGCTACTGTAATAGCCCCAGCGTAGTCTCTTAGGTGAACTTCACAAAGTCCTGAGAATGGCCCCTGACAAGGTACTAGGAATCTCGGAGGAGGGGTATGGGACACATCCTCTGTTGCAGTGAAGTCAGAAAATTGATAAATAAAGTCGCAGTAAATAGGGCGTAGGTCTAGATGAAATTTAAGTAATTACCAATATCACTATCATCATTATTATCAAACTTCGTGGGAGCAAGTTGAGAATTTTGAGGATAAGAGACTGAAATATTGGATTTGAAATTTTTAGAAGTAACGCTAAGATATGGCTATGAAATGGTTATGGCAATAGATGTCAACACAAATAATTAGTAGAAAAAAGAAAATATGGCTGGTAGGTCAACCAGGTTTATGTCTGGACATAGATTGAGGAGGAGCAATGAGACACAGAATCATAGTTAATGAGAACTGACGATAAGACTTTCAGTATATTTCTGTAAAATTAATGCTCTGAAATTTGCCAAAGCAGACAGAAAATGTCTCAAAAGATCTGTACTTAATATGTCTTATTTTTCTTTTTAGAAGCAAAAAATAAAGAAGGAAATATTTAGGATATTGTTCAAAATGACCTATGTGTATTTCTTCTTGAATTCAATACATCTCTATCTCTCTATACGTTCTTCCAATACTTTCATCTTTTATCTAATCTGTTACTGCTTCCTAAAATCTTCATATTGGAAATGAACTTTTCTTCCTAAATTAATTTGTTGATGTTCTCTAATATTTTGCGAAGTAAGTCTAAATTTTAGAGTTACCTTGAAAGGTTATGTCAATTTATCAGCAAAAAAGAAATTTTATCTCATGAAAACACATTTTGTTTTTAAGAAGTGTTTTACCATTATTATAAGATAATTTATTTCCTTGAAAAGTTATGGTACTTAACAGGTATCTGAAAATAGTAAGGTCTCTGACTCTAAAGAGTTTGCAATTTAATTTATAAAATGATGTCTTCAGCCTTTTACTTCTGAAAAATAGGTTTGAGAGAATGTTTTTCTTTTTTCATCTTGAGATTTCCCACCTATATCTTTATAATGAAGAAAGACATTATCACTAGTATGCTATTTCTTATCATTGACAGAACAGATAATCCTGCCTCACAAACATAAGGGTTATGATATGATTTCATCTCTAGAATGTGAGAAAATTATTTTCTATAACTCCTTTTTTAGCTATATCTTTTCAAGAATGAAAGGAAGCAGATAGAAGGGAATTACACACATACACACACACAGATTTGGGTTTAAAAATGAGCCAGAATTTTACAGAAGCTTCAATGACATTTGAAAAGTGTCTTAGCAAGGTAAAAACAACAAAATAATGTTTTCCGAGCCAATCAAATTGGGTCTGACAAAGTGCGCAAAGTAAACTAATGCGCACTTGTAAAATTAAAAAAGGAGTATATTTAAAAATAGAGACTCTTCAGCTTTTAGTATTAAAACTAATATTTGTTCTTACTGCTTAATTCAAGTCATTATTTTTTAATTGTTAAATTTATTGGGGTAACATTGGTAAAAATTACATAGCTTCCAGGTGTACACTTCTATAATACATCATCTATGTGTTGTGTTATGTGTTCATCACTCGGAGTCATTTCTCTTTCCATCACCATATATTTCAGACCCTGTCCCTTCTCTTCCACCCCACTCCTCCCATATCCTCAGGTACCTACTAACCACTAAACTATTGATTGTGTCCGTGAGTTTTTGTTTCTTTGTTGCTTTCAGCTTCATCATTAATTTTTAAGTTAAACCTATTCTTATATCTGTTTTGTTAAGTGTTTGGTCACTGATTTCAGAATTGCCAAAGTCCATTCAGCAGAAAATAGAATTATTTTTAAAAGCCAAATTTCCATTAAAAACTTATTCCATTTGCACTAAGGGCCATTGTAAAGGTTATATTTATCTCCTAAAAGAAGTATTTGAAAAAAAAAGAAGTATTTGATCCCATAGAGTCTCAGTATCTATCAGTAATGCTCAGGTTTTCGTTATTATTTACCTAAATAATAAATTTTGTCTTGCGCATATTGAATACAAAATATTCTTAAGGAGCTTATGAGCAAAGCATTTATTTTGAAAAAAATTGATATATTAACTACTCATCTCATTTATTAATCTGTACCTTAATGTCCCTTCCAAGTAGTGATCTAGAAATTTTTTAGTCCTTGTTGTCACAGGAAACTCACCTACTCTTATTGGGAAATATTCTCCTTAAATATTATGAAGCTCTTTCTTGGGAACATCTGGTATAGGAATAGAATAAGTAGAGACCCCATTACTCATTGGCATACCATAAAGCATAAGAATAGGAAACATCCACATTGGTATATTAAATTATATGATCACTATAACAATGTACATTAAGTGATTGTACAAATCATGGCATGGAATTAAGTCATCTGCTCATTACTTCCTGAGCCCAATTTACAACACAGGCTCTGACTAAGCAACAAGCTGAGGTTAACAGACCCTATCTCTGCAAGTAAATCTCCTTTGTCCTGGACTAGGGAAGAAGAAGGGATTAGAACAATGTTATTTTTCCCCTCCCCTGGTTTTCACATTTTAGAATCCTTGATATAAGCATAGAACAACCTGAAGATCCTTTGTCAAAGAAGATAGGTTTAGCATTGAGCTAGAAAAGAGCATTTATACTATAAAAGAAAATGCAGGCTTTATTATCAACTGCTTTTTCCTTTGCTACGGTGAAGCTCATGCAACTAACAACTTATAAATTGCATATACCACCATTCCGAAGCTATCATCACTGGTAAAATACTAATGTTTTTCTGATACATTCTTTTTTTAATCAGTGAAGCTCTCAGAAGCCTCTAACCTGAATTGGAATGGCTAGCCCCTGGGTCACTTAACCATGTCTAGGTTGGCAGAGGTGAAGTGAGTTTCAAGAACATGGCAGCCTCCATCTGTGTAACAGATTGGACTAAGCCAAATGGCGTACCCGCCCAGATTAAGTCACAGTTATTCCCATTTGAGTTAATGTCTTTCACAATTTCTCTCTGCTCATACATTCATTGGCTTACCATTTTATCTCAAGCAGCCAGAGTGATCCTTTAAAAACATGTCAGACTATGCAATATGTAGATGATGTATTACAGAAATGTACACCCCTGAAACCTATATGATTTTACTAATCAATGTCACCCCAACAAATTTAATTTAAAAAATGTCAATGAACCCTCTGTTCAGAACTCTTTAATGTCATGCCGCCACCCCCTCTCTCCAGAATTAAAACTAAGGTCTTCTCTCACAATCTGACTTTCTATTTCCACCCGACTTTCTTCCTTATTACTCTCCCTTGCAACTTTCTTCTCTTATTGTCCTTCCTAAGTCAGGGCCTTCATACCTGCTTTTGTCTTTGCCCTGTAACCATGTAGACAGTGCTGTCTCCCTCAACTCACATTACACCTTCTTAGGGAGACTTTCTCTGACCCTTAATTTGAAAAGTTACACGGATTCCCAGCTCCTTGCATTCTGTACTCCCTTATCTTGATTTTTCTTTGTAACACTTCATGCTTTCTAATATGCCATCACAGTTACCAAGAAGGCAGATTGTCTGTTGAGCTCATAATTGTATGCCTGGTTCTCAAAACAATGTCCGAAGTATGATATTTCCTTAATAAGTGTTCATGGCTGAATGAAGCCAGCATTCTGAGATAATATTTTCATAACTGTTAACTATACATAGTTCAAGTGAGTTCTAAAATTACACATCTATTCAGTGTTAGGACTGGAATTTAGAAACTAATTTCTCTGAAGCTTGAACTTTTTAAACTCACTCACATACCAGATAAAGTTTACAGATGTTCACCAATATTTATTTAGTCCTTATGTGAAGCACAGATGAACTTGCTCTTATTATTTCCTTTTAAAGATAAGGAAACCAACCAGTGGACATTAAATTTCTTTTTTTTTTTTCAGTTCTTTTTTTTTTTTAATTCATTTTTATAAATTTCTTTAATAACATTTTTAACACTTATTTTTTCATAGGACTCTAAATTCTCCATGATCTTTTCTATTCATTTTCTGAACCTTCTGATTCTGTTTTATTTCACAACTTCTTGTCTTCACCTATCTTTATCTCCTCTAATTTACTAGTGGTAACCTTAAGGCCATCTAAAACAGCAGGCCTAAGAGTAGAACACCCACATCTGATGTTTTTTTAGTTCACAAGATCATGTATGCTCCCAGGATGCATGGCCCTGTTTTTCCTGTCATTCCCAGGAAGGTGATAAGAAAAAGTAAAGCAATAAGTCATTTCTTTTTAGATAAGTAATGGAGAATATTTGAACATGTTTCTGCTCATGTTCTGTTAAAAAGAACCTAAATCTCATTTGAAAAGGAGGCTGGAAATTTTAATCTCTATTTCAATGGCCTTGTACTCAGCAAAAATTGTAATATGATAGGGGAAGAACAGATTTAGGGAAGTAATAGTAGCATATCCCACTTGGCATCTAAGTTATTTCTTATTTTACTTCTTACCAATAATGCTATAATAAATACATTTGTGCAATTAGTTTACTGTAGATTTGAAGAATTGTCATTTTTGAAACAAAACAGAAAAACATTTTGACATTTTTAATGTGTATTTTTAAATTGCATGTTAATGTTTCTTCAGTTATCTTTGGCTTGGAAATATTTCAGTTTGATTATAATCTCAAATAATATAATGTCTATAAATGATAAAAGATGGCTCTTCATTAATGACTTAATTTGTATGCACTAGATTGCTATTGAGATTCTGCATTTCTGATCATTGTTTACTGGTTTACTGTAATAAGTTATTTTCTTTCTTTCTTTCTTGGTTTCTTTCTTTAATTTATTGGTGTGACTTTGGTTAGTAAAATTATATAGACTTCAAGTGTTCCATTCTACAATACATCACCTATAAAATAAATTGTTTTAAAATATTAATGCAAGGTACCAAGTTCCCTGGAAGACTCATTTTCTCCTCCCTCCTCAGAACTTTAATCCTGTTTAGAAAAGCCCTGAGGGGTACATGACCTTCACATTTAACAGTGCATTCTAAGTTTCTTATGTTTTACGTGTATTGGTTCTTGTTGATGCCTTGGTACAGCCTGGTTTTCTTTTTTTTTTATTTTTTTTATTTTTTTTATTTTTTTTATTTTTTTATT
>PVJL010009460.1:18310-57134 GCA_004026885.1 Lyroderma lyra
CTGTTAGCAAGGATTACATAGGTTTCAGGCATACAATTCTACAGTGCATTGTCAACTTGATGTATAATAAGTTCACCACCTAATGTGACTTCTCTTTCCATCACCTTATATTTAGCTTCCCCCCCTCCTCTCCCACCCCCTCCCCTTTCTCCCCTCCCTAACCCACTCGTCCCCAAATAAACATTAAACTATCAATTGTTTCTGTGGCTTTTTTTCCACTCCAAAGCACCTGCTTGCCAGGACAGCACTCCTTGCTCTACCTGTCAAAGCCCACTAACATAATTAGGGTGAACTGGCAAATGACTATCACACAGCACAGATTTGGAGTCCTGAAGTAAACTGGCAGAAATATACGAAAAAAATGATTAATACTTTCCCAAGGTATTTTGTGCTTCGCTTGGTGTTAACAATTGCTCAAGATAAAAATAATTAAAATTCACTGACTCAACTATCCAGTCTCTTTTATTACTCCTCAATGTCAGGTTACTCGGGGGGTATTAAATTAAAGGTAAATATGATTGACAGTATGTTAAAACATTGCTTAAACTAAATGTAAGTAACCCATAATCTTTCAAATATAAAAACTATAAAGTCAGCTGGAATTAAATTTGTTAGTTCAAATTTGTACACATATTTAGTGCTTATAATAAAGAGCTACTGAATTTAAGAAAGTTAAAAATGATTTCAATTCATTCTGTATTAGGTTTTTATGCTGTCTTTTTTATCAGTAAAGAAAAATTCAGAGAAATATTTTTCTATCAACTTTACATAAACACATATAAATTACTTCTGACCTACTTTAGAAGAAAACTTTCTTCTTTATAGAGAATGAATTCCTGTCTGAGGTATAAATTTAGATATATGAAAGTGAAATAACTCCTTTTCTTGATGTCTGTTCAATGTGTTTACAAATAATCAAATAATTGTTTTTTAGAAAGTGTTATCATCCAAAAATTTAAATGGGTGAGAATCATTTTTAACTGCAAATTGAATAGTACAGCTTCATGTCTTGGCATGCACACCGCCCTACTAAGAAAATGTAAGAGAACGCTGAAGTCAGAGTAGGAGAACTCAAAGCAGATTAAGGCATTCAAACTCACGTGGAGAAGGCTCCAGTGACCACTGAGCAGGTGATGTACATGAAAGCATTTAAAATTTCATTGCTTGTTAGTTTGATCTAGCTACATTAAAAACGATGTCCTGGGGAAGCAGTTTAAAATAAAAAAGGTTCATTTGTCCCCTTCTGGACCAGAAAGTTACAGCTGTCTAATTTTACCTCTTATGTAAAGGCAAGTGAGTGAGAAAATTGACCTATGGCAGCTGAATCTTAGAGATGTATCTAAAATTGTTCCAGACCAATTCATCTGATGATACAGATTGATGCTCAGCCTTTCCCTAAAGCCCTATAGGAATTTAACTCTAAAACATAGCCACACTATGATTATAGCTGATTAGAAGTTAATGAGTAATTCTTTCACAACATGCCCACACTATGGTCAGAAATACTTCTTCCTCAGGGAATTAGTATCAAAAGATAAAATGATGAATACAGTTTTCTATTTTTTTTTCTTTATGAACCAACTGGAGCTGTGAAGTTAGAAATGAATGTTCTAGTCTTGTGGTCTGTGTGCAGGTCCTTATTCTGGAATACCTTCTCTCATTTACTTTCTAAGTTGCAGAGGATTGCCACATCCAGGAATACTTTATCTCACGAAGCTGCTTTACTTTTATCATTTCAAACTTTCTTTAGTGTCCCTTTAGCCTTAATGTAGTTATACAAATGTCCTACCCCTTTAAAGTCCATCAGCCTTATTAAAACACTTCATATTTACCCTGCCCTTCAGGTTTCATAGTCTATACAGCCTTGCTGTGGGTCAGCATTTCAGTGACCAATATGTTAATCGTCCCTCCTTTTTGTTTCTCACTGAAGAAAAGTAATGAATACTTTTATTTTCTGAAAAAGAAAGAGACAAAAACAAGTATATCTGAAACTATGTCAATTAGCTTTCCAGGAGCTTATCATGAAATTTGGAAAGAGATAAAAATCACACAGACCTACACCAATGATTAAAAACAATCATAGAAAAACTAAAGTGTGTGTGTATGTTTGGAGGAAAAAGGAATGGTTTTACTATCCAAAGTTATATGACCATTTGATTGGATCAGGGAACATCATTAAAGTCTTGAAACAAAATAATTTACCATGGGTCTTTATCTAACCCCGGAAGTATTCATTTTTCTTTTTTCATTTCATTTCATTTCATTTATTTATTTATGTTTGTCTCTGATAGAAATAGTATTGGAATCCTATGTAGCATTTTATAAATGCCTAAGAAATACTGGACCAACAATTTTTTTAAGTGGATATAAAAAGAAGGATATAGCCATAGGGAAAAGGCATGCAAGCAATTAAAAAGGAAGAGAATCTTAGGCCAAATTGAAGGTGTGCATTTGAAGTTGCTAATGTGATTGATGATACTTTTGAAATATTATTTTGAAAAATTCATCTTCACAATGTACAACTGATAGCATTTCTAAAAATAATTGAGAATGTTACAGAAACTATTAATGCATATTTTGCACATTTCCTACAGTAAAGTGTGGTCAATATATATATTAACACTTTTACATATATTTTTCAAATTCCTCCAAAATTCTATAAAGCGATTCAAATTTCTTGATTAACTAATTTTTTTTGTATACCCCTCTGCTATTATAAATAGTGATGCTATGAAAATTTGTGTGCTAGTTTTTGGGTGGATTTATGTTTTAATTTCTCTTGGATATATACCTAGGAGTAGAATTGCTGGGTCATATGGTAACTCTATGACATCTATCTATTTATTTATTTATTATATTTGCATCTGCTGTGACTAGTATGTAAGGAATAAAATAAGTGCTTAATAAATATTCATTGACTGAACAGTAAACACCCACAAATCGTGTGTGTAAATGCTTAATTTAGAGAAACTTGCTACATGTTTTAAAAATTGCTATATCCAATACTAAAATTACCTAAAGATATTCAAGGTATAAAATATGTGTTAATACTACTTATTCAGAGATTTGGCAATTTATTAAATAGAATTTCCATAAATAGAATTTATAACAAGTTAGTAAGAAATTATGGTCAAATTCTGTGGAAAATGTGTGTGTGTGTGGGGGGGGGCAGATTATGAGTGTGTGGTAGTCAAACCTGAACAAGTTCATTGACCCCATCCCTAACTCAAGAGTTGAAGAGGCCTGGAAGAAAAAAATAAGGAAATAAGAAAAAGGGAAACCTAAAATTTTGCTTTCATATGACGAAACACCTACTAGCAGAAAGGTGTTTCTGATTTGGCCACACACATTGGAGTATCCAAGAGAACAATTATAAGAATCTTTCATCAATTCAAATCCCTAGCAGATACTTTAGTTCCAATGATTTGATATTCAATTAAAAGTAATAATAATTTACTGTTGTGTGAACTATTATAATGCAGACTCCTGCTAGTATTTAAAATAAATGATCTCAGTTCTTATTGATTATGTAATTTAACACAATAAAAAGCATAGTATGTTCTTTATAAGAATGAGAAATTGTAAAGGAGTTGACATAGGTCAGTTAATAATATCCTGCTGTACCACTTACAAAAGAAGTTTCCAATGCTGAAATGGACAGATGAAAATGAGAAGAAAATAGAAAAAGGAAATGTGGAAAGAAAAAGAAGAAACTAAAGACAGTGAAATCTGAGACCGTTAAAAAACTTACAAAGTATGGTCAGAAATATATATGCCCATCCACATTTCATATCTGCATTTAAAATACTAGACATTTTAAGATATTCATTGGCTATTATCTACAAGACACAGAATAACGAGCGCTGGAGGGAGTGTGGAGCAAAAGCAACCCGCACACACTGCAAACTGGTACAACTGCTATGGAGGATGGTGTGGAGGTTCCTCAGAAAACTGGGAATGGAGCTACCACACGACCCAGCAGGAGCTACCCCCAAATTTTGAAAACCTTAGTTCGCAAAGATAGATATGTGTGTGTGTGTGTGTGTGTATGTACACACATATATACATATACATACATACATACATACATACACATACCCTAATGTTCATTGCAGCGCAATTCCAAGTCATGGAAACAACCAAATGCCTTTCTGTAGATGACTGGACAAAGAAGCTGTGGTGCATATACACATGGAATATTACTCAGCTGTAAGAAAAGATGAAATGCTGCCATTTGTGACCAAATGGATGGACCCTGAGATCACCATGCTAAGCAAAATAAGCCAGACAGAAAAATCCATGGACCTTGTGATGTCGCTCATATGTGGAATGTGAAACTGAAAGCAACACAGAAACACACAATAGTTTAGTGGTTCCCTGAGGGTAAAGGAGAAGTGGGTGAGACAGGAGGGAGGGGGAGTCAAATATATGGTGATGGGAAGAGAACTGACTCAGGGTGCTGAACACATAACGCTACTCATAGACGATGCACTGTATAGAATTGTACACTGCGAACCTATGTAATTTTGGCTAACCAATGTCACCCCAATAAATTTAACAATAAAAGAAAAGATGTTCATTTTAAATTTGAATCTCAAAGATTCTGTTCCATGGCAGTAACAATTTTTCAGGTTTTTCTTTATCTTTTCTTATTGGACATGTTTTTGTTCATTTGAAGGGTTTCTTTTGATCGTGGTAACTTTATGCTTCTCTTACCTCTACCAGGTGATACAAATACTTTCCTCTCATTTATCATTTGCCCTTTGACTTATGGAGAATGGACTTTAACACGCTAAAATTTCTAATATTTATGCTGCCTAGTTTGTCATTCTTTTCCTTTAAAACTTCAGATTTTCGTTTTGTTTTAAAATGGACTCCAGTTCTGAGGATTCTTCTCACATCTTAAATTTTTTTTTTATATTTAGAATGCTATTAATTTGAAAATCATTCTGTATAGGTGGTAAAATAAGCTTTATTTGTTTTTCAAGTGGAAAGTTTATTATGCAAACGTTAACTTAAAAAACAGTATTAACCACTGAATTGAAATATCCCTTTAATATATGTTCTCCTGTTCTTTATTCTTCTCTGTTACAAAATTATAAATCATTTTGTTTAATAGCCTCCAAAATTGGATTCTGATTGATTTTAATTAAATATATACAATAAACCTAGCAAGGTGTTAAAACATAAAATGGAGCTTTTCATTCTAGAATGTTATAAATCTCCCTGTCTTTAACTTAGGAAATTCTTAACAGCAGTACTCTTAATAAATGAGTAACTTTCATTGTCCAAAAACTAGTAAGGCATGCCAATTTGTTTGAGACATACATTCAATGGTAATTGTCAAGGATATTTTTGAATAGCAATTAATTCTACCAAATTCTGTCTGAGATCAAGTGAAATGTCAAACTTCCATGATGAACTCTTAAAACTACAGACACAAGTAAAGAGTCATATTCCCATGCAACTGATTAACAATATAGATATATAATTCTTTTCATTATATATTTTAAATTTTAGTTGATTATTTTATGTTATTTGATATAAAATTGGGATTGAAAGATTAAATTATGGTTAATGTTACCAAATAATGTATTCATTTTAACTATTTTTGGTCAATTACTGCTACATGCACTATTTTCTTCTCTGTTCTGTATCCAAACCTGAATTAAAAAGTCTAAAGACTCAAATGTACTTTGATAATGTTAAATGGTAGAAAAATAACAAAATTGAAAAAGTGTGAATCAGAGAGGTAGCAATTAATATAGAACTCAGAATTCTAGTATTTGACATTTAAACATCATTTTCAAGACTTCATCATGAACAATTTATAGCCTTAACTACAAATGAAATGTCATAGATAATTGGTCATGTCCCTTTGACATTTCAACTCAGGTTTGGTAAATCAGTTTTGTAATTTAGAACATTTGAAGCCAATAGTCAAGGACTGAAATATCATGACTGTTTTAAATTATTTTATGGAATGTGGATATTTTACTCATTTCTTTAAATATAATGAAACAAACCATAACTAGAGAAACAGGACACAAGTTAACATACACTTGCTATACAAAGATACTAGGTGAAAATATTTATAATATTAATAAGTATAGAGGTTTATTAATTTCCTCTTTTAAGCTTATTAAACTTAATATGTCATATTATACTTCTGAGGTTTATGGAGAAAACTTTGTCCATTCCTGAAGAACTTTCATTATATAAAACATATGTAATATTAATTTCTGCCTATGGTTAAGATCTAGAGTATAGTGAGATAATGCTGTCTTGTCTAAAATTTTGAAATATGTAACTCTTTTTTATGTCTGCACACACATAAGCCAAATAATTTAGCTTAAGAAAAAGCATAGATATTGATAACATATCAAAATATCTTGTATAATCAAAAAGCCCCAGAGGATAGTAAAAAAATTGGAATCAAGGAGTCGATATCTATGAGAATTCTCTCTTCTTTTTGCTTTTCCACTTCTTTCTGATCATTTGCCTCATTCTTTTTTTCATGCAGCTAACCAGATTTATTTATTTCCAAAGTACAAATCAGAATATGGTAATCAAGAATGGACACCGTGACATTTAGTTATTTCAAAATAGCAAATATGCTAAATTGGAATCTTACTAGGATCCGAATGGGGAAAAGTTCTGATAGGCTCAACTTGAACAGTGCCCCACACATGAACCAATTAACTGGCCAAGGACCCTGCACCTGAAGTTGGGGAGCAGGTGGCTGGGTGTATTTCCCAAAATAATAGTAAAGGTGGTTCTTCAAAAATAGAATGGATCTCACAGGGGTGTACAATATAGTTTGTTCGTTTTTTAAATTCTTTCTTTGATATAGGAATAAGTCCTATGATTCAAGATGGTCTAATATGCAAATCTAAGAAGTACAAATTATTAAAGTAGATACATTTAAAGAAAGAAAATGAAAACCTCTTGAATGTCCCTAAATAATTTTCTGATCAATTCTCTCAATTGAAAAAACAGCTTTTAAAATTATAGAGTGACTGGAAATCAATAGCTTACAGACTTGCTGAGTGAAATGGGGAAAATGAAAATCCCAAAAGGGTCAAAAGTGAGTATTTTTTTACCTTAAATAGAAAATAAATGTGTAGATTCTAACCCCATGTAACTTATTAAGCTACATATTAATATTTTACTATGTTGTTTATGACTGCAAAGCACACATTCTGGGCCTTGTTCCATAATTCATCACTGTCTTGTTAGCTCTTTGATAGTTTCTGGTAGATTAAAAAGTGTATTTTATCTAGCTTTCAGGTTTTCTCAGACAGAATGTGTGTGTGTGTGTGTGTATGTGTAAGGTGTGGGTGTGGGTGTGGGTGAAGGAGAGGAAGAGAGAGAGAGAGAGAGAGAGAGAGAGAGAGAGATTAAGAGAGCAGAATTACCTAGTCAACCATCATCAAACTTCTACTTATTAATTGATTTTAGTACTTATTATGGTTACCTATATGAACTAATCTGTTTAGGCACCAAGTGACTCATATAACACTTAGTACTTAGAACTTTGAAAAACACAGTGAGACACTGAGAGTATCTACACTAATGTGGCTGAAAAGAAAAGGACAAGAGGTACTGTCATAGAAGGGTGTCCTTTCATTGCTCACCCAGCTTGTGTGTGCTTTTTTCTAAATACTTCTTGAAATACCTTTTATAGTCTATCTTCCAATATTTTACACACTCTTTTTTCTCTCTCCATTTACATGACTGTCTTTCCTGCTCTTCACCTCCTTGCTTACTTTTGAAGAAATATGAGGTCAATCTTCTAATTCACCTGCATAACAGCATCAATCATCTTGAGAGGACCAAAAAATACTATTGTCCTTCTCCTGTGCCCTGCATAGGTCAACACCCTTACCATCTGTTTTGAGGTTGGACAGAAAAACAAAAAAACAAAACAAAAAACTTCATTCCAGAATGATCTGAAGTACAGTGAAAGCTTGTCTCATTTCAAATCTTGCCAAACTTAGAAACACGTGAGAGGTAGAGTTCAAGGGACCCAGGCTCTGGGGCCTCCCAGCCTGGGTTTAGATCTCAGCTCTGCCCTTGGTTGTCTGTGTGACCTTGGGAAGGCTGCTTAAGCCTGTCTGAGTTTCGGCTGCTTCCTGTAAATGGGGTGCTGATCACAGCTACCTCCAAAGTTACTGTGAAGATAATCGGGCTGATGATAGATGGAGCGCTCTTCACACAGTGCCTGGCCCATGGTGAGCACTCAGTAACTGCTGGTGGGTTCTGGGAGAGGCACTGCAGCTGGAAGGTTCTGGAGCCAGCTGTCAGGGTTCAAAGCCCAGCTGTGAGTCTTGAACAGCTGTGTTGCTTTAGGCAAGTTACTTATTAGGTTACATTTTTTTCCAGATCTTATGTTTTCCTTTCATTTGGGGGTGGGAGGGGTGATTCTTTCATGTTTGTAAGAAAACATGTTTGGATAATTTCTAATAAATTAGTCGTGGGAGGTACAGATTTTATACATCTTTATATTTCTCTATCCTACTGTTAAACTTTCTAAATTACTTTTCCTTTTCTGAAAGTGTTAGTTTCTTTCCTTTAGGGTCAGCATTTTCAAAATTTTTAATCATATACTTTGCTGGTTTTATTTTTCACTAATTTACCAGATGGTCAGTGGACCCTTGTGAACTGTAATTTTTGAGAAATGCATTGCTTTTTTGGTGATAGAAGGGTGGGTAATTTGCTCACTTTTTATCTCTCTAGAAGCCATTTTATTCAGGTATATAGCATTACATAAAGGTACTATATATCTTTTGTCTTTCATAACTTCCAGTGTCTCTGACTTTCATTTAACTTTTGGAGAACTTTCCTTGATTATGTTTTCCAAACTCTCTAAAATTTTTTTATATTATTTTAGAAATTTATTTATGATTTTCTTAATCTTTGCTGTATTCCATAATTGGTCCTTTATTATTTTGTGGATGCGGTGTCTCTTAAATTTTTCTGAGCACATGAATTAGAATGTTGTTATTTTTGTTTTCCATTCTTTTTTGTCACTTTAATTATCTGTGTTCTGGAGCAATCTTTAATGGTGATAACTTAAATCAGATGTTGAGATATTCTGCTCTCCAGTGATATGTAAGAAAGAAGACGTAAAAAGCTGGTTGACAGCCCCAAGTGTGTAAGTGTGCCTGTTTCTTGTTCATCTTTTATTTAGTGGGTAGATCTAACAGTAAGGGTTAAAGAGGAAAGGTCAAATGCCAGCACTCTTATCACTTTTTCTTGGAATCTTTACTTTTTCCAGGGATGAACTCTAAATTATCTTGCTTGAGAGTTAATCCTGGAATACTATGCTGTCTGTGAATCTGGGAGATAGGGAAGCAAACTCTTCCTGTGAAAAATTTCAATCTCTTTGAATTAACTCCATATTTTAAATCTTATTTTCAAGTCTTATTTAGAAACTGAATATTTAATGGGCTATATACTGTACTTGTATATACTTTGTCCTATATGAGGACTCAAAACAAGTCTAGGCTTGCTATACTACTTGAATGAGAAAATGATATTAAATGATAGCCATTTTCAAACCATTCTCATAATTGCAGAAACACAGATAGGTACAAAACATTATGATAAGAAGCAAAAGTGGACATAAATAATAATAATAGTTATAATTACAAACATGAGACTAATAAGAGATAGTGGATTCTGCTGGGAAACTGACACAGACAAACTACATGTATTATATGTAAGAAACTATACCTGTGTACTCACTATTATGCAATAAAATGGTTAGAATTAAAAGAAAGAACCTGATGTGTATTATAAAAGTAAATATTATTTATTGTTGAAGTTTTTCTATATTTATAATATTTATTTTAATAATTATGTACTGTACAAATACTTTTGAGGATACCTATGTTTTTATCTTTGATTAAAAGTAATGAAATGAGTAAACTAAGGTAGAGGGGAACTTACCCAATTTGATAAAAAATATCAACAAAATCTTGAGTTAACATCATATTTAATGGTGAGAAACTAGAAACAAATAATTTTTATGCACATTTGCCTGTGTTTCCACCCTGTAAATTGGAAACCATTGTCAGATAAGCACATGATTGCATCAAAATGCTATAGGTAATCATAAAGGTATCTTAAGGCTAGTATGAGAGTAAAGGATGAAGAGAATCTGTGCCAAGTCTCTGTTGCAATGTTGGCACAAGATGGCTAAATGTTGTCCAATTTTGAAGGTCACAGGGAAGAGAATTGACAATGATAAGAGAAGCCCCTACTGCCAGGTGGTCTCCCGGAGATGTTAGTTGAATCTAGCTGTTAGAGGCTGGATTCCAAGGCAGATGTAATCTAGGTTGGGAGGACGAGTGGCATAGAGAAAGGAGCAGTGTGGGTGAAGAGGCTATTTATGGGAAGAGGGGCGCTCAGATCCCCTACTGATGGCACTTGAAGGAGGCATCCAAGAATATCTCTTCAGAGCTGGGTGCCATAGCAGAGACAGACTTCTTTTGAGTTTTCTGCTACCTTCCCTATCGCTTTGTAAATCAGTGATGGCATTTTGTGATTTTGTTGTATATGGAAGTAATCACTCTCCTATGTACCAGCAATAAACAAATGGAATTTGAAATTTAAAAACTTGGTACAATTTACATTACCACCCCCCCCCCCAATGCAGTGCTTACTTATACATTTAACAAAGTATGTGTAAATTGTATATGAGGAAAACTACGAAATTCTGATGAATGAAATCAAAGAACTAACCAATGGAGAGGTATTCTGTGTTCATCAATAGGAAGACTCAACATTTTTAAGATGTTAATTCTTTTCAATTTTATCTATAAATTCAATGAAATCCCAATCAAAATCTTAGCACATTATTTTGTGGATATCAACAAGTTGATTCTAAAGTTGATATGTAGAGGTAATAGCCAACACAATATTGAGAGGATCAACAGTACCTGGCTTTGAGAATTACTATAAAGCTACACTAATCAAGACAGTGTAGTAATGATTAAAGAATAGACAAACAGGTCTATGGAACAGTCTAGAGAACCCAGAATAGACCCACATTAATATAGGTTAATGATCTTTGACAAAGGAGCGAACACAATGCAATGGAGCAAAGATAGTCTTTTCAACAAATGTTGCTGGAATAAATGGACATTTTCATGCAAAAAAAAAAAAGTTCTAAACACAGATCTCATATCCTTCACAAAATATAACTAATAATAGATCACTGACTTAAATGTAAAATGCAAAATTACAAAAATCCAAGAAAATAATATAGGAGAAAATCTAGATGATCTTGGTTATGATTTAAATACAAGGGCAAAGGTACCATGAAAAAAATAAGTGATAAGTGTGACTTCATAAAAATTAATTTTTTTGCAAGAGACATTGCCAAGAGAAGGAGAAGACAAGCCAGAGATGGGAGAAAATATTTCTGAATGACTCATCAGATAAAGGAATGTTATTCATAATAAACAAAGAACTCTTAAAATTCAACAATAAGAAAACAAACAACTTGATTAAAAAATTGCCCAAGGACCTCACCAGATAAGACATACAGATGGCAAATAAACATATGAAAAGGGGCTTCATCTCCTATCTCATCAGGGAAATGCAAACTAAAACAATGAGATACCACATACAAAGGTATTAGAATGGTCAAAATACACAACACTGAAAAAAACAAATGCTAGTGAGGACATGGAGCCGAAGGAAACTCATTCATTACTTGTAGGAATGCTAAATGGTACAGCCACTTTGGGAGACAGTGTGGTGATTTCCTATAAAAGTAAACGTACCATTACAACATGACCCAGCAACTGTTTCTTGCTATTTACCCAAAGGAGTTGAAAACTCATGTCCACATAAAAACCTTCACAGGAATGTTTACATCAGCTTTATTTATAATTGCCTAAACTTGAAAGAAAAGAAGATATCTTTCAGTTGGTGACCGAATAAGTAAACTATGGTATAATCAGATTATTGATATAAGAAATGTGCAAACCTGTAGAGGATTGTTATGAGTTTATTTGAGTCAAATTGGCTTATGCCAGGGAGCAAGATCTTCAATGCTCTGGAGAATGGCAGTATTTCAGCTGATTTTATACATTAGAATCAAAGGACAAAACCATGAAATCCACTGGTGGTAGATTAAGGAGATGGGAGAAATTATAGTGGGAAAACTCTCTAGGATTGGAAGAAAGGCAAATTGGAGAAACACATGCTTCTTTTGCATTGATGGGTACAGGATAGTTAATTAACATTTACAGCACATAGAAGTGGTATGCCCAGAATAAAATAACAGTGAGGAGTTCTGTGTCCCCATGCGCTGGTGCCAGCGGTTGTGCCCTGAAGGGCAGGAAAAAAATTACTTTGCCATTTCAAAGGTACGTTATCCTAGATGCATAAGAACAATGGACAGAGGTCATTTAAAGTACAGATTGACCTTTGCTAAGGAAGCTATAGGCCTTGGATGTGATGACCTGCTATGACCTACTCAGGAGTATATAATCAGATCATCCTGTGTGGTCACTTTTGGTCACTGTGCTTGTCAGGTCTGCCATATGCCCCTCACCCCCAACTTGTCAGGTTTATTATATAGCTCACTTTTTGTTCATAAGACAATGACATACTTTTCAGAACTAAAGAGTAATGAGCCATTAAGCCATAAAAAGACATGGAAGAAACTTAAATGGTTATTCCTAAGAGAAAGAAGTCAGTCTGAAAAAGTTATCATATTGTATGATACCAACTATATGATATTCTGGAGACAGTAATAAGAGCGTGGTTGCCAGGGGTTGGGTGGAGAGGGAGACGAGATGAATAGGCAGAGCACAGAAATTTTTTAGGGAAATGAAAGTACTTTGTATGATACTGTAATTATGGATGCATGTCATTATCTATTTGTCTATACCGATAGAATGCACAACATCAAAAGTGAATCACAGTGATAACTATGAACTTTAGGTGAGTACAATGTGTCACTGTAGGTTCATTGATTATAAAAAGTGTACCACTCTGGTAGGTGATGCTGATAGTGGGGGAGGGTATGCCTTTGTGGTAATGGGTATATGGGAAATTTATATACCTTCCTCTCAATTTTTCTGTGCATCTGAAACTTCTGTAAGTAAAGTCTATAAAAAATTCTGAAAAATAAAACAAAAGAAAACAAAAAACAGAGTAGGTTGCTTTAAAAAAGCCAACTATAGTTCTTAATTAAAAATATGATAAATTAATATATTTCAACCTTTTAAAATATTAAAAATAAAATTCCCTTCTTTTAGAGATATTGAGCATCTTTTGATGTTATTGACCATTTATACTACATTTCTGCAAAATAAAATGTAATGGAACTACTTATTTAAGATTCATTCATCCTAGTCTATTTCTGGTCTAACAACATCCCAGGAAGAGAGATAAGAAGCTCAATAGAAGAATAAAACACAAAAATAGCAAAAGGAAATGAAAACTAGATAAATATTTTAAAAATAAACATTGAAAAAATAGGGAGAATTTAAAAAGAGAAGTGGTATATAGAATTAGAAATCTGAGCAGTGAGGTGATAAATGAAAAATAACTTTTCTAATTCTCCTTTCCTACTAAAATAGCTTAATGTCACAGAAATCATTACAGTGATCTTAAAATAAATAAGAATTTTCTCTGGTTCAGAATGAAGGCACGATATGCCCATGACAGTCTTTGTCTAGGTACAGTTGTATTTTTTTAATAAAACTAAAAGTGATTTTTGTGCACAGAATTTAATGAGACACGCATTATTCTAAACCAACAACAGATTATGAGAAGTTATAAAGTTTGTTTCTGTTAAGAAAATTAACCACCAAAGAATTTGCCAGATATTCATTATAGAAATAGCCAATTCAAAAGTGCTGATAATTTCTAACATTGGCCTCTTGAGTTTTCTTTTCTAGTCAAGAATAGCTGTATAAAGGCTACATGCATATTTTCTGCCAACTTCTATTCAAATGATAAGTGGTGCTTTTTAATTACATTTTATATGATAATTAATTTAAAATATCCATGCAAATTCTTCATCTAGGAATTTCTTTTCAGACAGGGCCTAGATGCCCTAGGCTTTCAGTGGTTTATTCCAGCTTTCAAAATATTCTGGAAGTCTAAGATAGTAAAGGTTCTTGAAAATAATCCAAGTAGCTAGAAAATCTAAACTGCTATTTGCAGAATGGTAAAATGGCGATGCATGTATTTGCATTTTTGAAATGAAGTATTCATTGCAAACATAAAAATAGTACAGCAAATGAATAATACCAATTTTGAGTTATCTGAATATTTAGCTGTTTCACAGCACACTTAATGTAAGAAGCCATCATCACTGGTAGACTGTTTTATTTAAAAGGGCATTAACTGTAATTTCTCTTTTTAGACCTAGAATATTTTTCTAAAAAATGTGTGCTTTCATTTATTCAAAACGTAATAATTACATCATAATTTTACTTCTAATTTACTTGTATTTTATTACACATTTTAATCTGCGGCAGTTTTGTTGATGCCCTGTGGTGTAATGGCTTTCATCTGCCCACGGGGCAGTCTAGGGTGGAGGGAGAGGTCAGTCAGAGCGGCCTGCCGTGGCAGGGACAAGTATTTTACCACTGATAGTGTTGTTGAGAACTGACTTATAGGAATAATAAGAACAGATAAACCTCTATTCTCTTTTATTATGGATTCCAAAATCTCTACAGATAGTGCTTATTTTCTGCATCCAGATTGCCCTCTGGGATATTGTACTGTCAGTGAAAACCAAAGCAATAAATAAAAATGAATGAATGAATAAATAAAGTTTGTGTATTTCGAAAGTAAACTGACTTCACTCTTAATCTAAAGTGAGAAATGTGCATATTTAAAAAAAACATCTTTCCCTTTAGCGAAAACTTTTTACTAAAGAAGTTCATATGTCCAAGATTTCACCTCTAAGAGGTACTGAGGTACAGTTATGCATTCCATCCCCCAAATGAAAACTAAAAGTATGCTTCTGGAATGAAGACTTTTAATAAATGTTATATTTAGATTCCTTAAAATATATTTTTTAAATTAGAAAAATTGACATGAAATAGCTCACATTTTTTATTCTGAAGAGGCTTGGATAGAAAAAATGACTACAGGCTATCAGTTTTCTTTCATTGTATTAGATGTGTGGCAAATTCATTCTTAATTGGAACATTAGAGTTGACCTTTGAACAATGTGGGGCTCAGGAGCACCAACTACCCCCCAACACAGTAGAAAATCTGCATATAACTTCTGATTCCTCCAGAACTTAACTACTAATGGCCTACCGTTGACCAGAAACCTTATTGATAACATAATTGATTAACATATATTTTATATATTATATGTATCATTTATTACATTCTTATAATAAAGTAAGCTAGAGCAAAGAAAATATTAATAAAATTGTAAGAAAAATATATATTTACAGTACTATACATATTTATTGAAAATAATTTGCTTTTACTGGAACCATGCCTCTCAAACCTGTGTTGTTCAAGGGTCGGCTATGTAATGTATTTGATGCTTACATTTTTCTTGGGGTTTGATATGATAGTGCAAAACCAAAAAAGAAAAGAGTATTATACCTTTTTTCTGTCTCTAAAACAACACAGTCCTCTTCAAGAAGTTAATATGCTTATCTTATCCACAGGGTTTATACATATTTTTTGTCTTTTATTTTTAATGATATTTTCTCATTTTGTTCTCGTATACTATGGCTAATAGGTGGAGTTGTACCTTTAATCCATTTACTTCATACCATTAAAAGAAAATCAAAGACTCAAAGAACCATAGTCACTCAAATATGAAGCAATAGGCTGAAATGCATACCCATATTGACCACGATCATGTTCTTGACAATATCATAGTGACTCTCATTAGATATTTGGTTTGTTCTAGTATAGAGTAAATAATAGTATTTAAAAATCCAAATGGTTAAAAAAAGTAAATGATTGACTTAGTTATAGGTGGTGGTTATTTAAAAAATCTATTTGTTTCTTTTAATACTTCATTAAGAATGTTTTTTTTTTCCATAAGAATAAGAAATGTCTTTGCATACTGTGTTGAGTTACATTTAGCAATGTAATGACACAATGTCTAGGGGTCAAAAGCATGGTCGTTATGATCTGCCTGTCCGATTCTGAAATCCAGCTCTGGTACTCACTTGCTAGGTAAACTTGGCAAATCATTTCACCTTTTTGTGTCTTGCTTTCTTCTGCTTTAAAATGAGAATGACAGTAGTATATCTATCTATTCATAGGGCTGTTTTGATTGTTGAATGAAACTTCTAAAAGGTAAGTACATATTAGACATTCAATAAACATATTAGACATTCAATAAACATTGACTTTCCTCTCCCCTCCCCTCCTCTCTCTTCTCCTCTCTTAAAATTGCATTAAGTGGAAGCTTTTTCCAATTCAAAATGCTCTTTGGTTTGAATTTAACTGAATATTATGTTGGTTTCCTTTTTACTTTTGTTCTTTTAAGAAAGTTGTATTATGTATACAATTCTAGCTTGCAAATTATTTTCTCTTAGCAATTTGAAGATGTCATTTACTGTCTTCAGGCTTCTATCGCTGATGGAAGTCTGACATCAATATTACCTATAGATTTTTTTTGTGTTTTTTCTTTTTTCTCTCTGCCAGCTTTTAAGGTAATTTCTGTATCTTTACTGTTTTATAGTTACTGTAATGTATGGGATAACCAATGCAGTGCATTCATTTTTTATTCATGCATAGCAAGTCACCACAAACTTAATGTCTTAAAACAACACAGTGTACTACTTCACAGTTTCCATAGGACAGAACTCCAGGCACTGCGTGATTGGGTTCACTGATCAAGGTCTCACTAAACTGAAGTCAAGATGTTACCCAGGCTGAGTTCCCGTATGAAAACTCTGTGACAGAATTTTTTTTCCCCCAAACTCCTTTAGGATGTTGACAGAATTCAGTTCCTTTAAGTTTTAGAACTGAGATATTCATTTCCTTATTGGTTGTCACCTGGAGGCAGCTTTAGCTGCTAGGTGGCCCCTACACTCCTTGAGTTAGGGCCTCCTCTGTCATCAAAGCCAGCAATGGAGAATCTTCTTTTCATCAAAGTCCTTTCCCTTTTCAAATCTACTTCCAGGAAGAGTCCAGTTCCTCTTTGGGGTTTACCTGTTTAGGCTGGATTCATTCAGGATGATCTCCTTATTTTAAGGTCAACTAAATTGGAACCTTAATTACATCTGCACAGTCCCTTCCAGTGCATCTAAATTAGTGTGTGATTGAATATCTTGTGTGTTCAGCAGGAGGTGAGTCTCTCCCTCTATCTGAAGTTCCATTTGTTTTGTAGGTCTGAAACATGTTCCACCACTATCTCTTCAAATATGCTCCCATCTTCGTTACATGGTTCTCTTCTTGAAATCCGGTTGAATATATATAATAGCAATTCATTATATGTCTTCAATAGCTCTTAATGTCATAGTTTTATCTTATAGTCTTTTTGCAATGTTTTTGCGGTGATATTAACTGTTTCACTTACCTCTGTGACAGTTGTTTAATTGACTGACATAAGGGATAAAAAATTGAAGAAAATCAGAATCATGATACAGCTGGAGGTCTCCATTAGAAAGGTGCCTCTCTTATCTTCCCAGCAAGGAAATGTCCTTAATTGCTTCAAGCAGAGTAGAATGGGGGAGGGATAGTCCTGAAAATCTTGGCTGAGTTTTGTTGACAACCATGTTTGTCTTATTACAAATGAATATTATACCTGGGTTCACGTTTATTTAAAAATGATTTATCTCTAAAAAAAATCCTCCTTTCTTATAATATTTTTATACGATATATAATATAATGTATCTTGTCACATAGTAGTTTTGCTGTTGTGCACTAGGGTACCTGCATAGTATAACAGGTCTAACATCTTCAAATTATAAGTTGAACCAGACTTCTTTAGGATTAGTAGGCTACACATCTAACTAATACTTGAGTTACACAGTGAGTGATTTTTGAAATGTATCTTCCAGGTCAATAATTCTTTCTTCAGCTATACTCAATATGCTCTTTTTACAATTAATTTAATATTTGTTTTATTATGTATTTTTGTTTTAAGTTCTAAAGAAAAGTTATGCTTTTTTATATACTGGGCTAAACATCTCCATTGTCTCTTGATGCTTGGTCACTTCAGTGATTCCCATCTTTTTGCTCCATAAACATTTACATACATATTTTAAATATATTTTATAAAGTCTAGAATCTAATGCTTTAGGGTTCTAAATATATATTTTTCTGTGACTCTCAGACATAATGACTTGTTTTCTTGTGTATTTGGTAATTTTTAACAATGGGTTTATATTTACTTGCTTCCAATCTGTGGGGACTCTGTGTGGGTATTTTCCAACAAGAGAGAATTTAGGTCTTCTATTGGGAAATCAGAGGATTTACCATCCTGAGATTCTTCTGCACCCTTCAAGCTTTTTCTTTTTGAGGGGGTGATGTGGTAGTTTGCATTCTTTTATTTATTTCTTTTGACAAAAATAATGCATTAAAGTGTGTTTTATTTATATCAAGCTGTGTTTAGTATTCCATTCTGCTGAAAAAATAATTCCCACATACTTACAAGTAAGAGTTGCTAAGATTTGTCTTGAATATAAATAGTGATTAACTTCTAATGTTAGAGAACTCTAACATGGCGTTAGGCCTCTAAACATCCATAATATTTGGAAATATTGAACCTCTTTCCAAAAAGAAAAAAATAACATACACAACACACACACACACACACACACACACACACACACACACACACAATATAATGGTATAGATATAATAGAGTGGTAGAGAAAATTAGAGGAATTCCAAGATGCAACCGGTTTCTCTTGAGATTAGGTTGTTAAGACGATTTCTAGGTACACCATAGTTAAAGCATAGCTTACAAACAATAGCTGGGCAAGAGCCAACTTCCAAAAGATTGCCCAGTGATACAGAGATTGTAATATTGTTGTGTATTTGTCCTCCTGAGTGGTAAAGAAGTTGAAGTAGTAGTTTTGCATGGTAGCTGGTTCCAGGAGCCCATCTGAGCACCAGGATCCTACATGTCCTAGGAAGAGAGCCAAGGTTTACCTACCTCTAGTATCAGCAACTATGCAGTGCTTGTCTCAAACAGATGAGGTGGTCTGTGACCATCTCTGCCAGCAGGTTCTCACACATACAGGCATAGTCTTTCCACCAGTACTGATTTTACTGTGTGAAGAAAGCCCAACAGGCCAGTGCAATTAAATTTAAAACCTGGAGGAAGAAGAGGATTTAAAAAACAGAAATTGAAAAGAGAAGGAAAGCCCTGAGAAAGTGGTTTTGAACCAGTGACTTTGATTATCATAATTTATCAGGCTATAAAAAATTAATAAATAGACTAAACCAAAGATTCCTGACTATTTAAATTTACTGTCTACTCCTGACAAAAAAGAACAGAGCTTCTTTCTTTTTTCTGTCAAAGAAAAATGCTGCCATGACTAAAGTAAAGCAGGTTTTATATTTGTACATAGCTGAATGTCAAGTGCACAGTTCAGATCCTCTGTTGGAAAATTTAATTTAATTGAAAAATGTATTACTCAATTTGTAACATGGACAGTAAAAATTTGTTCCATGGAAAACTCATATTGCCAGGAACCTCTTAGCTTCACATAAGTTGATCTCTTATAAAGATCAACTACCTTGCTTAAGCACAAATGTGGTATAGATTGTGTTAGCGTTATGTATAAATCAAGTAGCACAGAGCAAAAACAACATGTAATGCAATACTAGATTTCTTTAGTTGAGAAGTAATTTTCCTGATGAAATTGCTATGCTTCATTTGTTGCAATGTATTTAACTCAGGTAAACTAAAGCTAGCGAATGTCAGGAAGCTGCCAATTCTCCAGAGAGAGGGGCTCATCTTATTAAGCAGTGCAACTGTGACAGCATGTAGGATATTTCTCAATTAATTTTATTTTCTGAGAATGTATTCTACACATTGGGGAACATCAGATGCTTAACAGTTTCCCAGTAGTGCTACTGAAAATTGATTTATGACAGAGAGAATCAGGATCACAGGGCCCCCAAACAGCCTCCTGAAAAAAATGATTTTTCAAGATGAAATAAAAGTAAGATAATTCAAAAAATTCTTCAGGGAACACCCTATGCATCATGAATGCCTCTGGAGGCATAGTCAACTAAAATTCCAGTCTATTTCCTTTAGAAGAGATTAGAAAACCACTAAACAGACTAAGGCCACCTACGTCACAATTGGAAACAGAATATCTTACAAGGAGGTTTGAAGTTGTTTAACGTGACATAGACACCATATATGGTACTAAATTTCAGTGAGAGAAAAATCTAAATAGTATAATGAATATAGTGGTAAAGAATTAAAGTAAAACACAGATTTTCATTGCAGAAAGCAAGTTACCTCTATTATTTCTTTCCAATTATTAAATTGTGCTTCTGGAACACTTGGACTACTAAGATGAAAATAGAATTGTCTGTAAAGGTGACTAAACCTACATTGTGGTGACATGTCTTTCTTTTAAGTTGAATCAGGATCTCTTTCGTTTCACCCTGACCCGTGTCCTCTATTTAATATACAAAAAGTAGTTACCATCTATTACATGATGACAATGTACATTGCCAACATTTCATCATAATACTTGGTTTCAACTCAGTAACTGGGCATATTCTTTATTTTATCTGATGAATAACCTCCTAATGTCATTATTAATCTATAGCAACACAATTGATAGGAGTTAAGTATTCTGTTACAACTGCAAAAATCAGAACTCATGAACTATAATTCTTGACATATTTTAGATATAAAAAGGTAATTTATACAGTGTTTAATAAAAGTTCTTATAAGCTCAGAGTGTGATGTTAACTAGAAATTTAAGGAAAAAATTCACAGATTGTTGTTATTCTAATGATTTCAGAAGGAGAATTTAAAACAAGAGTCAAACACAAAATTATTTTCAGATAAAATTATAACACTATGCATACTTTCTTAAAAGATTCTTTTTTTACATTTACTGATAATTAAATATAAAGAAGTAAAGTATAAACTGTAGCTAATCTTTTAACCTTTTAAAACATATATATTAAATATATGTTTTATCTTTTACTTAAGCTATGCTATATTTCTCAGAGAAAATCAATTAGGTCTTCAACCTGGAAAATCAAGTGACTAAATTTGTGTTGTGTATTTATATATATTTGTTTATGTACGTTTATACTCATACATGTGTGCTGTATGTGAATTTATAATACACACAAATATATATATATATATGTACATATGCACATACACAAATATATGTGTGTGTGTGTGTGTGTGTGTGTGTGTGTATACATACACACACACACATGTATATATATGTAGAGAGAGAGAGGGCAAGAAAAGACCCAATTTAACAATATCAAGAATAAAAGACTGAACATGACTATAAATGTTAAAGACTCTTAAAGGACAGTAAAGGAATATTATACAAAATTGTATGTTCATAAATTGAATTTCTTAGATAAAATGAAAAATGAAAAAATTCTTAACACAAAATGCAAAGCTGACCTAAAAGAAGTAAATAAATTATACCTATTTCTTTAAAAAACTATATTGATAGATATAAATCTAATAATAAAGAAAATGGCTTCATTGTTAAATTCCAATGCATATTTAAGACCTAGATTTTCAGTTTTATACAAATTCTTCCAAAAAATAAAGGGAGGCATTTCCCATCTCATGTTTTTAAGATCTTTCCAGAAAAACAGAAAAATACACTATAAGAAATAAACCCACCAAACCAATCTTCATCATGTTCAAAGACACAAAATATTTTGTTATGAACACATGCCATTATCTTTAAAATAAGTTAACCTGACAGATAATATAATGAATGTTTTGTCATATTAAATGTTGGCTTTAAATAAACTTCTGTTACAGTATGGCAAGCGGCAAGTGAGCGTGTATGTATTGTTAGAAGCCTAGAAATATACCTAAATGTGAATGTAGCAGTCCTCTGAGTAACAGATTACAAATATTTACAAGCAAAATTAATCTGGCTTCTCAGTTTGAATTGCAGTTTACAGTAAACATTAATACAATTCAGCATGCACATTGGCCTGAACAGGTACTCGTGCAGTTTGTTGCCATTAGGTATCCCAACACGGCCTTGTCTGCGAATGATCTGGAAGACAGGTAGGCATCCTCCACCAAATACATTCTCAGCTCATGGAGAGACTTGCTGTATTATTATCAGAATCGGAATCATGACATGTTTTTCTTTCTTTTGCTCTTCCTTCCTTCCTTCCTTTCCTTCCTTCCTTCCTTCTTCCCTTCCCTTCCCTTCCCTTCCTTTCGTTTTCTTTCCTTTCCCTTTCCTTTTTCCTTCCTTCCTTCCTTCCTTTTGATATTCTATCAGGTGATTATTTTTTAAAATTAAATTTATTTGAGTGACATTGGTTAATAAAATTCTATAGATTTCTAACGTGCATTCCTATAATACATTATCTGTGTATTGTAATGTGTGTTTACCACCCAAAAGTCAAATCTCCTTCCATCGCTACATATTTGATCCTCTTTTCCCTTCTCTAATCTCCCCCTTATCTAGTAAACACTAAACTGTTGTCTCTGTTTGTCTTACTTGTTTGTTGCTTTCAGTTTTATATCTCACATATGAGTGAAAGGATATGGTTCTTAACTTTTTCCATCTGACTTATTTCACTTATGATAATCTCAAGATCCATTCATGTTGTCAGAAATGGCAGTATTTTATCTTTTCTTATGGTTGAGTAATTTACATTACACACACACACACATACACACACACACACACAAGCACACCATCTCTCAAAAATACACAAATAGGCTCCCTCTGAAGATTATAAACCACATGTTTTGGTTCCTTGTACTGCAATTGTGTAAAAAAGCACTGATTTTATATATACATAGATACATTTATGCACATATATAGATAACATACATATACATATAATTATTAAATTCAAAATATCACCACTTTGGTAGAATACACACAACCATACTACTACCTCAGAACCTATAGCAAGTGCTTTTCTTGAATGCAGGTTGAACTTGCTGGCACCCTGCAACTTTGCTTTGCTTGATACACACTGTTTCTTACACAGCTCAGTCACTTTATATTCTTCCCATAACCATTTTTAAAAAAATAACTGTCTTTAGATTTTAGAAGATGCCAAAATGAGCCAATGTACTCTAGAGAATATTGATGATTCTAGATAGCAGTGCTTCTGATTCCTTAACCCTCTCATCAGCACTTACTCACAAATGTTTAGTACATTGTATTAACTTTTTTATTTTTTTTTAAATTACCCATGCTGTATTTCACATCCCTGTGACTATTTGGAACTACTAATTTGTGTTTCCTAATCCCTTCATCTTTCCTACCCTGAATCTTTTGATCTGTAAACACCATTCTAATATTGCAAAGCAGCAGCAGGAGAGAAGTAAAAATAAAATTACTTTGTGCAATTTAGTCTACTTCAGAGTCATTACTTACACTTTATTATTTTTTTGGACTAAAATGCCTTTGAGATGACTAGATTTTATTTTTCATTGAAAATTCAGTGCATTTTCCTTGTGTAGGGCAGAACACAGTCATTATGGGGGATAAGCTGAAGGATAGAGCATTACTGTTGTGATTGTGGATTTGTTTGTAGTTCTCATGCATCCGTGGTGATGAAGGGGAGGAGCTTGTGGTGTATAGTAATATACATTGAAGGTTGCTTTATGACTTTTCACGGTTTTGTAGATCGTTCATTCTTTGCAGCCCTGTTAACAGTCCATTGTCTGGATATACCACTATATATTTATCTATTCACTCCTGAAAGACATCTGATTGCTGGGTTGTATGGTATGAGTATGTTTGGTGTGTTAAGAAACTGTCTTCCCAAGTGGCTGTACCATTTTGCATTATTACCAGGAATGAATACAAGTTCCTGTAGCTCCACATTTTTACCAGCATTTGATTTTGTCAGTGTTCTAGATTTTGGTGATTCAATAGCTGTGTAGTGGTATCTCATTGTTGTTTTAGCTTTTCTTTTCCTGATGACATAGGATATAGAGAATCTTTCCCTATGCTTATTTGCCACATGCATATATTCTTGGGTGAGGTGTCTCTTAAGGTCTTTGGCCCTTAATCTGGTTGGTTGTTTTCTTACTGTTAAGGTTTAAAAGGTTTTTGTGTATTTTGGATAACATTCCTTTATCAGATGTGTCTTTTATAAACATTACTCCCAATATGTGACTTGTCTTTTTATTCTCTTAACATTATCTTTCACACAGCAGATTAAAACATATATATTAAGAAGTGTAGTTTATCAATTCTTTCATGAATCATGCCTTTGGCTTTATATTTAGAAAGGTCATCTAGGTTTTCCCTTATGTTATCATATAGGAGTTTTATAGTTTCACATTTTATGCTTAGGTCTGTGATCTATTTTTATTTAATTTTTGTGAAATGTCTGAGGAATGTAGTCAGATTCATTTTTTTTGCATGTGAATGTCCAGTTGTATTAGCACCATATGTTGAAAATATTATTTGTTCCATTGTATTATCTTTGCTCCTAATTAGATTTTTATTGTGTTTACTGTACTTTATATTTATGGACTCCATAAGACACCTTGTATAAGGAGTCAGTTACAGAAAGAAATATAAAGATAACAATAAGTATAATAACTAATACCTTTATAGACTTACTGTATATGAGGCATTGTCCTAAACACACTCCACATAATACCTCATTTAATCTTCCTTTCAACCTTATGAACTGCCTATTATTATATTTTAGACATGAGGAAGCAGATACAGGAAGAGGTAAGTAAATTGACTTGGATCATATATAGTAAGTGAAAGATCAAGGATTCATACTCAAGCACCCTGACTTCAGTGTCCAGTAACAACTATATAGTCCTAGGTTTTAACCTCCTCAATGTCACTGAAGAACCAGTTTCACACTTTCACTCTGTCCTGTGAGGACATTGTTGCTTCTCATGTTCCATGTAGCATGAAAACAGTGAAGTGACAAGGAATAGTGGGTAGTACTGTAAACAAAGCCAAATATATTAATCTTTTAGGGCTGGGCGGCTTAAACAACAGAAATTAATTTCCTCACAGTTTTGGGTGATTGAAGTCCAAGATCATGGTGTCAGCAGAGTTAGTTTCTTCTGGAGACCTATTTCCTTGGCTTCTAGGTGATAGACTCCTCCCTTTGTCTTTGCATGTTCTTACCTCTCTATGTGTCTGTATTCCAATCTGTTTTATAAAGATACCAGTCTTATTGGATTAGGGTTCACTCATATAACATCATTGTCTCTTAATTACCTGTTTGTAGACACTATCTCCAAATATTGTTGATCTTTGAGCAATGAGGTCACTGAAGAAAATCCATGTATAACTAAATTGTGCAAAGAGAGAATAGGAAATATGCAACAATCACTGTTCCAAAACAATTATTGAATCCCACTAGGTCAAATAGTACTCTGCCATGTCAACAGAGTACATTCTTAAAGGTGATTTTTTTGAAATACTGCCTTATCTATTATCTTCCATAGTTTATATTTCTGCCCTATGTGGGACTTTCTTGCAATGGTTGAACGTGCACTTTCCAGTAACTGTGTAGCTTTCACAGGCCAATTTTTATAGACAGTAGCTTGCACATCTGGAGATTGTCTTCTGTGGAAAGATCACGGTTGCTGCCAGGTAGGCGAGGTGTTGCTCTGGCAATGTGATTGTCTTAAAACCTCAGTGGACTTCCGGTTTATTTACCTCCAGCCAATTCCTTGTATGAACAGCTATAACCAAATATCTTAGACATATCTTTAAACGATTCCATTTTACCTAATGGTCTCTCTGCATTGCAGAATCCCAAAATCTAAGCAACTTAAACAATAGGCTTAGGTGGTGAAAACAATAATTTCAATAGCAAGCCGGAACTGGCCTCTGACCAGCAGGTACGTCTTAAGGGAAACTTTTTGAAAAGGGCTGTGACAGGAACTTTTTATCCTGCTAAGACTAGGGTTCCATAGGCATTGGTTAGATAACATTTCATTTGGAGTACAAGAACACTGTTTTTAAACCTCTCAGTTTCCTGAA
The DNA here is from genome assembly GCA_004026885.1 of Lyroderma lyra. NCBI lineage: Eukaryota > Metazoa > Chordata > Mammalia > Chiroptera > Megadermatidae > Lyroderma > Lyroderma lyra. The sequence goes on from PVJL010009460.1 coordinate 44,461, forward strand.
AGCCAAACATGCCTGTTACTGCCAAACTCCTGATTATTTTCCTGCCATTTATACTAACTAACCCTATTGTTTGTAGTCAGCTCTGTCCTAAGGTACAGAATTAAACACTTCAACCAAATGCTCAGGTGAATCACAAAGACCACCAGCTTTTCGCTTCCCAGTGTTCACATCCTCATGGTCCATAGTCCGGCGTCTTCATTAAGTCAGTGTCATTTTTTACAAACTTTATTACTTGCAGTACTCCACTTCAAGATAACCATATTCAGTGTTAGAAGTTTCATTTGCTGAATTTAACAGAATCCTCCAGATTAAAAGTCTAGCAAAAGTGTGTTAGGTCTGTTATTTATCTTTGCTTTTAATGTGTTATTAGTACTATCTTCAATCCTACTTTCCTTACACTTGTGTATTTTGTATGTATATGTTTAATTTTAAAATAAAGACGATAACTGGAAAAAAAACAGCTCTTGAAAATGCCTTAAAAATAATACATACCTACAGGCCAGAAATGAATAATGGAATGAAGACATCTCTGCAGTCCCCCAAGATTTTGGATCTCTTGCCTTTTCCTTACATGAAGAAATCAAGGCAAGTGGAATAACTGAGCATGCTAGAATCAATTCATATATTAATAAATCATAACCTATTTCACCTTTAAGATAACAGTGCAGGTTCTATTTCCTACCTTCACTTATACAGACTTATCTTGTTCAAACTTTGGTATAAGCATATCCACTTTTTATACCACTGTTACATACGATGGAATTAATTAAACTTGCATTATTTTTAGTATACAAAAATTATAATCAGATGACACATTTGATCATATTTTGCATAATAATTTAACACAGCAAAGAGACCGTGACAAACTTGCTAACTAATAAAATTGCTGAATATTTGAGCATTCCTCTAGTAGCACCTTTTTTAATTCACAAACAAAAACAACAATATAGATTTTGAAGAATCCCTTTTATACCTTGGGATATTAGGGGCCAATAAATAAAATGTATTTATTTGTTTTGAGCAATTAAGGCCAATCAATAAGGAAGACACTAAAGAATGAAAAGTCGGGCTCAATATATCACATATTTTCACTGAAGCCAACAGGAGAATGTAGCTTTAAATCTGTTGCCAAATGTGCTAACTTATTGTCCTTAGCCACCACCCCCTGGCAAACAGTGTTGAGGTTGGTGTGGCCCATCTAAGGGAAGGGTTGGTTGTTCTCAACAGGTACATTTATTAAGTGTATCTGCCTTGTAATGTCCAAAGAAGAAATGGAAAGATAGGAATAAAGTCCCAGTGACTAAAGATTTTATAGATGTTTTCTTCTAATAAAAATAGGGGGATTCCCTGGTGGTGTAGTGACTAGGCTTTGGTGCTCCCAGTGCCACAGTCTGGGTTCGATTCCCAGCCAGAGAACCACCCCCCCAAAAGAAAAATGAGGACCTATGAACATAACCCACTAATCAGATGACTCATGTCCTCAGAAGTGAAGAAGACCTCGACCACGTGGAGTCAGTCAGTGAGTTAGGAAGACTCCTCTGTGGCAGACCCCTCACACAGACATGAGGCAAGATCACTCCCCGTGTTGAAAGCACCTTCCTTCCATTTGGTAAGCCATTATTTAATGATTTCTGATGTCTCATTTTTAAAATATTAATATACTGTCTCCTCTTGGAATGTTTAAAGTTATTAAAATGATGCAAAATTGTAAGCATGAGAAAGAACTAAGTGTACTTATTTCTTTAATAACTAATGGTAATGAACTTCAGCAAAACGACAGAACTCCTTTAATCTGTATATTTTCACAGCACTAATGTAAATGTCGATGTAAATTCTGTTCATGAAACACACATCAATTTTATCAACAGTCAACAGTACATGTAATCAGAATAAACTCTAAAACCTTATAAACTGTAACACCATTTCTCTATTTCTGCTTCTGCAGAGCGAAGCACTTATTTTTACCCACTGAATAATCTTAAAGTAAACCAAGATTTCCCTCTATAAAACATACTTGCAATGTTTTTCTATGAGCTGGAATTAGAAGTTATGAAATAGAAAATGTTAACAAAGTTTATTGCTTGACAAATTTACCTCATTTGTGCTACTATGGACTTGCTCTCCCACTTTCCATAAGCCAACAATCTAGAAGGGCAAGGCTGATAGAATAAGCAATTATGAATAAGTCATTCTCAATTCCCAAATTGAGCTGAACGGAGGCAGAAAATGTAGTTTCCCTTCTAAAAAGTCATGATGATTTCTATCAGCACATCAGGGAGTGAAAAGACCTTTAAGCTACTTCTATTTGAGACATTTACTTGTGTAAAACTCATGGAAATCTGAAATCCTTGTAATGTTCTCTTTAAATATGAGAGAGGGAGAGAGAGAGGTTTCTTGTGATTTTCTGTAACGTCCTCATCATCGCCTGTATGTTTCATTTATAAATATCAGTTGTTTATATTCCTTTCTCTAGTTTTCTTTATTGCAGTATTTAAATCCAGGTTAAATTGAATTCATTTGTCAATTCATGTTTTGAACCAATTTATCAAATCTTAAATTCAAGATAAACTCTAAGGCTATTGTATCTTTTATCAATAATTCTGTGATATTTTGACAAAGAAATGACCAGATTTGCTTTGTGTAATTTATTTCTTACCAAATCTTACCTTAAGTTCATCTTTCACTATTATACTGGAGATGCTCATTTCTCTCTCTTTCTCTCTCTCTCTCTCTCTCTGTGTTATATAAACTTATTAATTGAATCATATCAACATGCACCTGTAACATTATTTTCTTTGTTTCTCTTTAAAGATTATGTTATAAATCATTCAACAATTCACCATTAATTTTTGAGGATTCCGATGTTAAATATTTTTCTGCAATGAAGTGAAGTTAATGCCTATCTGTTCTGTTATTTATATTTAGAAACCTTCCCACTAGAATACCAAGGTACCATGATTAATAATGGAATATCATTGAATATTATGAATACTTTTACCATAGAACCTCTCTGAATTTTGAATAGTTTCTCATAAACATTTCAGAATAGGATACTGAAAAACATTATAATGGTAAATTGAAGTGGCACATTTCAACCTCAACTGCAGTGACACATGTCAACAGGAAAGCCAACAGGAAGGCAACAACAACTTGAATGTGATGCTAGCAGTGGAAAGACTTATGATTTGTTAAAATCTCAACAGTATTTGAAAATATCAGCCAGTGTTATTCTTATTAGTTTTCTTGATTACTAAAGAAGTTGTCATCGCTTCTTGGTCTTTTGGCTAAGATCAAGTGTAAAGAACGTGGGCATTTGAAAAGCCTACCATAGATGTTTGACTTATCTCTGTTCTGCCTGTTAGTTTGTAATTTAAAATTTTTCATGTATTAAATGTTCTTTCAATAAATTTTCCAAAGGATTATAGTTAAAATGCAAATTAAGAAATGAAAAAATAATATGAAAGAGATAAAATTAAAATAACAGAAAATTATTAATATGAATCAGGCATACCTCAGGAATGCTATGTATAATTCATTGCTTAGTAAATTATAATTGACATACACTATTGTGTTGTATAATAATATACAACATTATATTATTAATAGTTTCAGGTGTACAACATAGTGAGTTGACATTTACGCATATATACATTATGATGTGATCACCATAGTACATCTAGTAAGCATCTGTCAGCATACAAAGTTATTACCATATTATTGACTACCTCCCTGTGACTTATTTATTTTATAACTAGGAGTTTGTACCTCTTATCCCTCTTCACCTTTTCACCTGTCCCCCCACCCCTTTCCCTCTGGCAACCATCAGTTTGTTCTCTGCCCATTTATATTTATGCTATAAAGCATATTGCCCAAGTCTTGGTAATTTCCTAGTTTATCTATATCAATAGAATAATTTTGTGTTTTTATTAGTTATGTGTACTTATGTATCAATACTTGGAAAATACTGACTTGAAATCCTTAAGCATTATAGTGCAGACCTTAGCTTTGTTCCTTCTGGGTGGTCATTATCTTGTAAACAGCTAGCTTTTAAATGTCATAAGCATAAATCATTACTCCATCTTTAATCGTAGTTGATTGTTACATAGATGAACATCTGATCAATGCCACGCTTAGAAACCCCTTCTCTGGGAAGTTGGGAAATAGAGTTAGAATATTCCAGCTTGGAGTTCCCTGGTGGTGTAGTGGCTAAGGCTTCGGTGCTGTCAGCGCTGTGGCCTGGGTTCGATTCCCAGCCAGGGAACTACCCACATTTAAAAAAAAAAAAAAAGAATACTCCAGCTCATTTATCTAGTTTACTGATTAAGAAACAGGTTCAGACGTAACAGACACCTCACCGAGGAATATACACATAGCAGATAGCATATGAAAAAATGGTGCATACCCTATGTCATCAGGAAAATACAAAGTAAAAGAACAAAAAAGTACAAGTGTAAACCTACTAAAATGTCCATTTTGCTTTCCTACCATCAGTGAATGAAAGTTTCTGTTGCTTCATATCCTCTCCAGCACTTGATGTTGTCAATATTGTGGATTTTGGTTATTCTTATAGGTGTGTAGTGGTATCTCGCTGTTTAAATTTGCATTTTCCTGATGGCATAGGATGTAAATCATCTTTTTATTGGCTCTTTGCCAACTGTATATCTTCTTTGGTGAGGCGTCTGTTAAGGTCCATGGCTCACTTTTTAATCAGGTTATTTTCTTCTTAAGTTTTAGGAGTTCTTTGTCTGTTTTGGATAACAGTCCTTTATCAGATGTGACTTTGACAGACATTTTCTCTCGGCCTGTGACTTGTCTTCTCATTCTCTTGACATTGTCTTTCACACAGCAGAAGTTTTTAATTTTAATAAAGTCCAGCTTGTCAGTTATTTCTCTTATGCAATGTGACTTTGGTATTGTGACTAGTAAGGTAACACAATATCCAAGTTCATAGAGGCTTTCTTCTATGTTATGTTTGCAGTTTTATAGTTTTTCATTTCTCAGGTAAGTATTTGAAACAAGGGTGACTGGGATTCCCCAAATTAATGTCAGACATCAAACCACAAATCCAGGAGTTTCAGAGAACACCAAACAGGATACGTGTGAATGCATATTGGTTTTATTTACTACCCAAATCTTTGAATGTCACCATCTTTATTAATTAACCTCTTTGTCTTTCTACATTGTTTATACTTCAGAGTTTTGAGAATTCATTCTGAGTTCAATAGTTCTAAGAACCCACAGAGTAGGACAGCTGCACTTTGAGCTGCTGGGACAGGCAGTTAGAATATTTGTATTTGGCAGAGGGAATGAAATAACATGAAATGTAGTAAATAACTACTTTGACATTGAAGATAATAATAGCTAATGCTTATAAGGGCCTGTTGTGCCCCAACACTGTTTTAAGATTTTATATATATATATATATATATATATATATATATATATATATATATATATATACATATACATACACACACACACACACACACACACACACACACACACATATATATACATATATATATACACATACACATACATACATACATATACATACATACATACACACACACACACACACACACACATCTCTACGAGGTTGGTAAGAAGAGTTCATAGAGGAGTAGTTTTATTTAACTTAATACAGATCTCAAACAAATTTAGAGGGGACATTGATATTTCTATTTACTAAAATTTTATTTTAAAAAGTTAACTTCAATTATAGAATAAGGAATAAAAATGTCAAAATTAGACTTGAAGCAAGTGTAAAGGTACAATCATAAAAAAAGCTAATTCATTAATCTCTGGCCCAATTTAGTATGTGTCTTAAATATCAATTTTCAAACTTTCCATTCATTGTTGTTTTCTCTTTTCTATAATATCCTCCAAAAACTTCTTCAAAGATCCAGGATGGGAACATGTCTGAAAACGGCACTAAGCTACATTCAGTACAACTTAGATTTACTTACCTGAACAAACTGTGGACAAATATTTTAACTTTTACTATACGAAGTGCAAACGTATCACCCAGAAAAGTTGTGTTGCTTAAAAAATACAACACTCACATTTATAAATAGTCAACTCACTTTCTAAGTAGAAAACTAATGTGTCTTGAAGAGTTCTTCAATATATATTTGAACACTTCTAAGAAAGTGAGGTGATTTACTTGTTTTTCTCAAGATTGATTTTCTTAAATTTCTCTCAAATAGCTGTACCTATAAAATCAGCAGTCTCACTTCATGCTCAATGTAATGGATACACTTACTTGGAGGCTTTAGAATTCCTTAGGCTAGTTTACTCTTGGCCTTGAAATTGTTGATCAATATATTGATACTTCAATAAAAACAGTTAACACCAGTTTTATATGTTAGTTTGCTTTTAAAATTAGTGAGGTGGGAGAATCAGAACAGTTCAAACAGTTTCAAGAAGTCTGAGAAAGAGAAGGTGAAAGAACAGAAGATGAAGGAAACTATCTAAACCTTTCTATATAAATGATTACCGTGATTACTTTCATAATAATATCCCAAGGAGTATCCCTATGTTAGGGTCATTGGCATGACAAATGCACTGCACTCTACTTCAGAAACTATAGCTTGAGCAGAATTCTGAAATAGTGTGAGGTACGATTTGGCAATTTTAATTTTTTAAATCAATAAAATAAGTGTCTATGTAAGTAAAAGACACCATAGTGCAGAATCTATCCCACATTTATTTATGATATTGCAAATTCTTCCTTTTCTTGCTCTTCCCCTTCTACCCCTGACTCCTCCATGTTTACTCTTCTTCTCTTTATGAAGACATGGGTCTCAAAGCTGTTTGATAGGTCACAGCAAAGTTAGCATTCACACCTGGTTGGGTGAAGATATGATGGCCCAGAATGGCTTATCAGAGTCCAGGCTAGGTAGAAAGGGTATCTACATGAGAGGGCTACCTGGCATGGAGTCCGAACTTGGCAGAGAAGTGCTAACATGCAGACTGATGATCTGATGATACAAGTTGTAAGAAGACAATGAAGGGGTAAATCAACGATGAGGTCAGACTCAATGAGATTGTTCTGTATGTGAGGAGCTTGAGAAGTACATGAAGTAGCAGACTAATTTGTCAGCTTGTAAGTAGTATAAAATTGAATCTCAGACTCAAAGCTAATACCTCCAATATAGCCTCAAATATTGGTTGTAGCATAGAACATTTTATTTTATTAAATTTCGTGAGGATGCCTCATTAAATATAGTTTTAGCTTTTATGTTGATAAACACACCAATCAATCATATGATTGAATTATCCATTATCCATTTTCTTGAGTGCTTTTGCTATGAATGTGTATTAAATTACACCAATTGCCTTTCCAGCATGTGGTATTAATAAGTTTCATTAAATTAGAACAATTAATATAATAAATTATATTAAAATATATCCTAATATTGAAGTATTCTTGCATTCCTGAAATAAATTCCACCCAGCATGATACATTATTTTTAAATTTGTTCTTGTATTCTGCTTGCTAATATTTTATTTAAGATTATCACATCAATATTCATGAGTGAAATTGATCTTTAGTTTTATTTTTGGCACAATCTTCTTAAGGTTCAGTATCTAGAAAGACAGAAATACCACTTTTTAAGATGCAGAAAATATATTTCATCCCATTTATACATTATAGTGACTAAAAGTAGATATGATTTAGGGAGTAAATTGTGACTGAAAGAATAATGAAAGTTTGAAATATGTGCATTATAACTACATAATTTTGAATATTCTGTTTAGAAACTTTTATCTGAAAGAATAATGAAAGTTTGAAATATGTGCATTATAACTACATAATTTTGAATATTCTGTTTAGAAACTTTTATTTAAAAAGGCAAACTAGATCTCTCTTTGTAATTGTTGGAGAAAAATACTTTTTAAAGTTAATTTTGAGATCACCCTAATATCTAGGGCATTATAACTTGAAATACTTGTCTCTATGAGCTGAAAAATGAACCACTGAGGTAGCATCTGTACCGTTTAAAATCAAGACACAAATGACCCCAGACTATTTTGTCAGAGCTACAATGAAATTGTGATACTCATTCCACTGTCATAATACAGTTTCTTACTGACTCACTAATCTTTAACCCACTTTCACATTCATCTTAGAATTGTGTCATTACCAAAAACCACATCCAACTCAATTTCAAGTGTCCTGTTCTCTGTCTTGCACTTCTTTGACCACAACTCCAAAAATTTTATCAATCTCTTAGATCTTATGGTAAAATTAATCCTACCAAGGAATTGTCTCTCATCCCATTTTCTTTCCACCCCCAGTTTAATCTTCACAGTCCATTTTTATCACTCTTTGGCATACATAACCACCTCCTTGCTTCTCTCACCCTTTTTCCTCTAAGCTGACAGACACCTCATCTTTGCTGGATCCAATTGCCCAGCTATTCTGTAGCTCACTTGTATTGATTAAGGTAGCTGAAACAAACAGACAGAGACTGAAAGGGAATGGTCTCATTTCGACTTCATAATCACTTATATGATTAGGCTCTTAATGCTGCCTGGCAATCCTATTTTGTTCCTTTAGTTGTTTTACTTTCCCACTTTTCTAGATTACTTTTTATGTCTTGTCTCTCCTGGAATAACTAACAACCTGTCTTCCTTCCTCACTCTCAGCTGATGACCTATTTTCTTGTTTTACTTGAGAAAAGAGAAAAAAGAGAATTTTCAAATACTCTACAGCAGCACACAGGTCCACCTACTTCCATCTGTGCCTATCTGTTATACTTAGGCTTTCTTTTTGTTATTTAGATGAATTGTCTGTGTCTTCCTAGACAGAAGCGACCTACCTCTTTCTGTATTGATTAGGTCTTATCCATCTCCATGTCTTCAGTTATGTTCCTTTAGTAGTAATTTCACATTCACTTTTGTCTTACCAACTACTTCCTCTCTTCTTGATTTTTCTTGTAATACTAAGATCACAATTACTTAAAAAAACACAAAAGCCTTGACTCAACATTTCCCTTTACTAGTTCTTCTTTTAACCTCACTTAATAGCAAAATTACTTGAAATAATTTCCTATACTGTGTCCCACATTTTCTTTCCCTTGTCTCATGAACATATTTTAAATGAGCTTTTGTCTCCACTAATGCACCAGAACGTGATCATCATTGAAAACCATTTTGCTAAATTCAATCTTACTTGACCTATCTGAAATATTTGAGTCTTGAGCATTCCATTCTTCTATTTCTCTATGTTTTTTTTTTTTTTTGAGAGAAGCAGCACTCTATTGTTTGTAACATTAGAATCTAGAAGGTAATGAAGTTCTGGAATCTTGAAGAGAGCTATTAATACAGGCATAGAATAATCAATATGCTTTTTACCAGCTCAGGTAACTTTGGCATATTGTTTTCCTTGGTATTATGTTGCATTCACTCATCTTGAAAAGAGATATTCTAGACATTTCAGAGCTCCCAGGGTTTAGGGTTGGTGTGGGTGTCTTGTGTCTCTCCCTATTCGTGGACTGCACTGTTGTTGAAGTAATCATACTCTTAAATAAGATTTCCATCATTAAAATGAATTGTACTTACTTTCAGGGGAAGAAAATGTTACAGTTCCCAAACTGACTGACCTTTGGGTATGCATAGCAGCAGTTAGGTTATTAAGGTAAAGTGAACTATAATTTCAGATGTATTATGGGACCCTGACCTTTTTCTATATTAGATGTACAATAGTTTCAGAAAGGAAAATAATAGCTGTCTTAAGCTTGTAAGTGACTATCCAATAAAAGATGTCAAGTGCTAGTTCATTCTCTTTACATCTGGGGGTGGAGCTTGTAACGGAGGCTTTACTGATCTCATAGAAAGAATAAATGTAAGTATATCAAATCACTACTTGCCATTCACGTATCTTATGAAACTGAAATGAAGGAGCATCTACAATGATTCACTGAATACCTGGAACACCACCTGCTACGTAGAATGCATTAGCTTTTTTTAAGTCAATTAATTAAGACATATTTGTTCAAGCACTGTCATATACAATTAATAGGTTCCTGCTTGAGTAGTTTGAAGAAACCAAACAGAATTTTGTATATGTCAACCAGGAAACCAATAACTATTTTTAAAAAATACCCATTGCTGTAACGTTTAAGTTCTGAAAAGTTCACCTCTTACCTGGAGAACACAGTTTTCCTAGTAGAAGATGTGTTGGAGATTAGGAGACAAAGCTTGTTCTACGTCCCCTGACTTCCCAATCCCCAGAGACTGCTAGTATAATAGAGAATCCTATAGCTCTTGCTTCTGTAATAATAATTTTCTGATCTGCTTCACGGGTGCTACATTTTTGTGTGCTCCTTATAAGTGGTGTTTGTTAGGGTTTTGCAGAGACCCAATAAATAATACTTCTCTAAATCCTGTAAATTATGGCAAAATAAAAACTATTGCAAAAAATTTAGGCAGGTATAAGAATTTAAAAATTGCACTTTATTTTTCTTTTCTTGCTTGTTTTGTTGCATTAGTTCTTTTAAAGTGGGTAAAGAATGGCGCTTTGATGTGTACATGTCCCCCGTAGCCAGGCCTCTGTTGTCCCAGGCACAGAACAGGGCAGAACGTGTGTTCTCTACAGGTAGGCTAGCACGCAAAGGGAGGAGAAAGGTGCCTGAGGTATCCCAAACTTGCACATTCGCTTCTTCCAAAGGCAGCGGTTTGATGCAGAAAGGGTTTCGAAGACAGAAAAGGGCAGGAACGCTGGGCTAGACGAACTCCCTCCACGGGGAAGAATACATCAGCAGCCGGGAGATTCAACAACCGGTTTTCAATCCACTCATTTCCTAGAGTAATCACATCTGGCTGGACCCATTGTTTTACCAATTATCATACTTATACTCCTCAGCTGCCTACTCCCCTAGCTAGTTTTTAAACAAGAGTTTCAGATTTATCTACTCAAATGGCAACATGATAACTCAATGTGAATTTTCCCAAGGATATCTTAAACTAACCACATCCAGAGTGGTCTTCCTCATCTATCGCTAAAATATTTTGACTCACTCTAACTCCATTTTTTATTCTTCTTTCGGTCCTTAGTTTTACTACCCCAAACAGAATTTTGAATAATGCTTGAGCCTTTCTTTGTCTCATAAAATATTTCTGAAACCATGTACTACTGATTTTATATCTTTCATGTGTTGCTAATTATTCTCCTCTTTTCACCTCTACTATGTAAGGCTTTTGTCATTTCACATCTGATCTATGACGGTGACCTCCTAACTTCCTGAAAATCAGTCCTTCAGTTTTCACCAGAGTGGAGCAACAAATAAAATGGAAATGTAACATTTCACTCATCTTCTTAAGTCTATTTGTCCTCTATTACATAGTTTGAAACCTAAATGTGTAGAATATTTTAATACATCATCCAAGATCTGATACTTTATTTTCCTGTTTTTGTCTTCTATTTCTTAGTCAGGATTGTTAAGGAGATCTCTCTAAAAATGGTTTAGCTTATGCTGTTTCTTATTTGACAAAGCAAATACATCAGATGCAGAGAGGCTTCAGGGTCAGTTAAATCAGTTTATGTAATATTAAGAAGGTTGAACATCCTTTTCTTATTCTACTCTGGCAACCTGAAATTTTGGCTTGTTCTCTTAGGCTGTTAACTTTCAGGATCCCAAGATAACTTTTGCACTCGTAGGTGTCACATGAACATGTCATGAACAAAGTCAGTAAGATGGCTCACTTTTAGCCAGAAGCATAGCTGAATAAAAATAACAGTCGCAAAATAGAAGATGTGTTTTCCAATCATGACTTGGCCACTAACTGATCAACCTTGGGCAATAAAATATACCTTTCTGTGTATTAGTTTTTGTTACCCCCACCAGAAATTTAAATAATTTAAATGTAGTTTCAGGCTAGATTAAATAATCTCTAAATTGTATTCCAAATTTAAGGTTTTAGAATAGTCTGCAGCTATGTGCCTTTGGCATTCTTGCCAGACTATAGTAGCAAAGGACAATGAAGCCAAGTAACTGAATCCAGGAGTCCCCAGAATATGCTTTCTAACCCTCTCCATTTTGTTACAGAACAAGAGAATGGCAACATTTAAAGGGAATTTAAAGTTCACCCAGCACAAGTATCTGTCCATTCTTTTAATTCCTTCTACCATATTTCTGACAAGAAGTTGTTCATTAAATGAATGCCTAAATTCTAGTGATCAGAAACTCAAGTATCTACCTAATAATGCATAGAACCATACTGCACCTGCTTTCCCACTGATTGACTTCTTTTGGAAATATCCCCCAAATCATTCTTTTACATAAATAGTTCATGAATATTCCCAAATATTTAAAAATAGTTGTCAGGGCCTTTAAGACATTTATTTTTCAAATGAAGTCTCTCCTCCTTTAAGCACCAATCTTATGAAATAAATTTATATTTTCAGAAATACAGTTTGAATTTGCAAGTCTTTCATTTTATTTTTTTTTTTATTTTTTTTATTTTTTTTTTTTAATTCATTTTTATTGTTAGACTTATTGGGGTGACATCTGTTAGCAAGGATTACATAGGTTTCAGGCATACAATTCCACAGTGCATTGTCAACTTGATGCATAATAAGTTCACCACCTAATGTGACCCCTTTTTCCATCCCCTTATATTTAGCTTCCCCCCCTCCTCTCCCACCCCCTCCCCTTTCTCCCCTC
>PVJL010009461.1:0-57040 GCA_004026885.1 Lyroderma lyra
AAAAGGAAATCCCAGGACATATTTCCTACAATGGTATTTATATTGTTATGACTGGCATTTCGGATACACTCTTTGCTTACATGGCATCTTTACCACATGGGCAATTATTTATCCTTTATTTTCTCTACTGCACTGTTAGCTCGATGAGGGCCAAGCTATAAATCATAAATATATACAAAATTGAGTATTGCTTTTGATCCTAGTACTAATATCAAAGTAGTACAGCTATGTGAGTGGGGGGAAGCTTTCCCTTGTTTTCTGAGAATCTTCTACAGTACTACTAGCCTACGAATGCAGGATACCTTCAAGTCCTCAAACCAGAGTTTTAGGAAATGAGAAGTCAAAAAAATTTTACTTTTTAAATCTCTTTCCACCTTGCCAGATTCTTCACCTTCATTCAAAGCAAAGACAAATTATTAGAGGGCTTGTGTTTTCCTCAAATGTCACAACTAGTTGGTTTGCTTAGCAAAATAAGGCATGCTTCTGAAATATAACTCAAAACTAAAGCCCATTTGGTTCTTCTGGAAATGATAATGGAATTCACTGTCAATGCAAACAGCACCAGAAGCATAACCCAAACCCCCTGGTTCCACTAAAAAGCAGCGCAGAGAATTCAGAATGAGAAGCCGCTTCATACACACCTCTCATTAAAAATAATTGTCAATTCCCTGTGTGCTCTCTGTGATACTCTGGGGTGGCTACAAGAAAGGAAAAAGGAAAACATGAGCTTTATCTACCGAAAAGAGCCCAGAAGTTAGAAACTCTCCCAATATCTAAGACCAAGAGAACTTGGGCCCAAGATATCCATGTACGGATAGCTAATACCATGATTTTACTCAAACCAGTGCAACAACTGCCCTCAATTCTCTACTTCTTTCAGTAAGGCAAAACACAGCCATGGGCATCTACGCTCTAAGTTCAAGGAGCAAAAAAGGTTTCATTCGGTCTGAGGCTGTGTTCCTGTTCAATAGTGTTAGTGTAAGCTTATCAGCACCATGGATAGTTCAGAGTCGCAGTACTGAGAACTAATGCCTACCACACCACAGACAGTGACAACAGGGGTGCAATCAGGGGGTAGAGGGGGATGAACATGTCACTGTGTGCTTTATTTTGCCCTCTTTTGTTGAGAGAGAACACGATGGGGAAGGGGATGGAAAGTTAATAAAAAATCAAGGTCCTAGACCTCTACTGTGATTTTGGTGGAACTCCCTTGCCTCCCCGCCCCCAGGGTTCACTTCTCGAAGCTAAATGTAGCTGTTTGTGTATAGATTAATGCAAAAAACACGTGCCATGCTCCCTAATGGCAAATATTATGGTACAGACATAGAGATGTCACAAGCAAGAAAAGAAGAAAGACATTACTTGAGATCAGGGAAAAAATGTAGAAGAAACAAAATGTCTGTATTCAAGAAAGAGTAGGTAAGAACAGTGAAGATAAATCTTCTCGGGATAAAATAGGATCATATTTGTCTCTACTGGTGCAGTCCAGTCTGTACAAGTGAAGGCTGGTTTATCTGAAGAGCAAAACCTGGCCCAGGATGGGTATTGATGAGAACTCAGCAATAGAAAGGAAAAAAGATTATTGTCCCCGTATCAACTGTGGTCCCACCAGGTGGACTGTGAGTCAACTACAAAAATCTCTGACATACTTAGGAGAGTGGAAAACACATTCAGGGGATCACTGAGTTGCTGCTTAGATGTGGTTCAATAACATTCACACAAAAGAACATTTATGATCTCTTTTATGTGACCAAAAGACTCTAAAGCGAACATCACGTCCCTGTAAACCCATACCAGCACCTCAAAAGCCTGCTCTAGGGGTGGTGCACAAAGAGATCTAATTTGCTAGGATAATGAGATGAGTCCCCTAGGAAAATTCAAAATGATTTCTCCCTGCAGTGTTTGAGAGTGGGTCACAGTGATTAGTGCTCTCATTCAAAAGTGGATAGTGATTCCCCATGAAAGGATTAACAAACATAAAAGTTACATGATTTGCATGATGAGATCATTGTTTTCCCTTAATTTTGTTTTGGCAAAATACAATGAAGGTCCTTAAACAAATAATCACAATTGGTGAATTATAGCAACAAATGACAGATCTTCTACAATCCCAGTCTAAAAGTGCTGCCAAATCACATACATGGAAAGAGTACGTCTTTGCCTTTAGAAATGAGCTTTTTGAAAAGCTGTCATACATAATTTGGAGCAGTTGAAGATAAAGCATAAGTCTATCTGTTTCTTTAAAATAAAAACAGAGAAAATAATATACAAGAAAATGATCTCTTTTCTCCAAATTAAATTTATCACTAAACCAGATCTCCATTATCTTAAAAAGCTTTCTCAGATACATGTTCAATTCTCCAATTTTTGTATGATGAGTTCATTCAGCCAGGAATTGAGGGAAACAAAGCCAAATTTCAAAGCATCAGCAACAGACTTTGCACCTTACACAAGAGAATGCACCCATTTTTATCATGATAACACTGTTTTACTATCACCTTCCAGAGCATCTTTCCTGGAAGATCTGGGTCTACTGACAGATACCACCTTATTTTAAGGACAATAAAGAAGTGATTTTCTCTAACTCGGATGGATGTGAGGCCAGAAGATGTGAAGGAAGTTTCCCAAAGTCCCATAGAAACTCATCAAGAAGGAAGGATCCTTCCTTACTGATGGCTTTGTTTCCAGGACAGCACTGTAGGTACCAGGCTTCCTGATTCAAACTAAGGTATCAGCTTTCAGACTATCGAGCATGTCTCCTAGGAGACAGGAGCCATGCTAGCATAACAGGATATATGAAAGGAAGAGGTGCTTCATGGAGCCTTAATAAAAATAATGCAAAAGAGTGAGTGGCCCAAGACATAGCCTGGAGATAGCATGGAATGATAGAAAACCATTTTCCATGGGTGTGTATGCTGATGTGGTCCATAATAGGTCACTCCTTGTCTCTAGTACCCATAGCCCTGGAATCTGAGACACTGGGAGGGTTCACTCTTGCAATGAAATCACTCCTTCCTGCCAGCCACCAACTTTCTTCATGGCTTAGAATTCATGGACTAATTTATTTTCCCAGGCTAATTAATATATCATACTGGTCACATGAGAGGCCCTAGGCTGGGCCTGAGCAACCTCTGTACTTGTCCATAGTCCTTGATCATTATTGCTCCCTGGTTCTCAGTTGCTGCTCCGGATCTTCAGACCCTGGTGATTCCCACCCAATCCTGTGCTCATAGCCCTCCTTTTGACAGGAGAGAAAAATAGATTTTACAGTACCACAGAACTATCACAACTTATGTATCATAATTTATGTAGCTGCTTGCACATCTTTTAATGATATAATGATTTCTACTCTCCTTTTGGTAAATTGAGAAGCAATGTACCCTTCCTGCCTTCCCTCTGATTCTCCAACTATATTAAATGCTAAAGAATCCCAAACACCCCTGATCCCATTATATCTTTATATTCAATCACCCAAAGGCATTCTTACCCACCAGCTGAAGACTCTTGATATATTTAGTCAATCAAGAAACACTTATTAAAAAGAACTGTGTTCTGGCATAATTATCACTACTGGGAATGTTTACGAAAAAGGGACTATTCTTATGCTCAAAGAGATTATAATAAATGATAGCGCAAGAACCCATACCCAATAAAATAATGATCTATAGGAACTACATCAGAAGTCTGTAACAGATGCCATGATGGACCCAAACAATAACTGGCCACCTCAGCCAACAGGGCATTTGTGTAAATTGTATTTTATCCATGAGATTAGAATAATGATACAAAATATGCTACTTCCATGTAAGATAGCTCAGCATCTACGGAAGAAATTCATTGTTAACTCACACTACCAACTACTGTCTATCTGCTAGTGAGTATACTAACCCTGTTTGAAGAGGCTGTTCAGTAAATATGAAGTAAGTCTTCAAGTAGTTTAGTGTCTTCTAGTACTCTTCCCGTTTAATGGTCTAGGGCAGGGGTGTCCAACCTTCTGGCTTCCCTGGGCCACATTAGAAGAACTGGCTTGGACCACACATAAAATACACTAACAATAGCTGATGAGCTTAAAAAAAAAAAAAAAAAAAAAAGGGTCCATGCATAATTTTTATGTTTTAAGAAAGTTTATAAATTTGTGTTGGGCTACATTCAAAGCCATCCTGGGCTGCATGCGGGCTGCGGGTTGGACAAGCTTGGTCTAGAGAGTCTCAATTTAGATTGTTATCTAAGAGAGAGGAAATTGAAACTTGAGAGCAAGTCGTCTGACACAGAAATCACTGGTAAGACTTTCACTACCAAGGAGGAGTTTCACATAAGGCTAGTTCTGAGCAGAAACCCACACATAAGTAGATACCTACAGAGGTCCTCATAAATTTTTCAGAGGAAGATCAAAGAGAAAATAGACATGAACAGTTGGAGCAGAATGATGTGAAAAAGCAGCAATGCCAGTGTAGGTCGGAATTTAGATAAAGTCTATCCATGCTTGATGAGCTTGAGCAGAAGACAATGGTCCTGGGCTTGAGGACACGAGTCATATTAGTGTGTGCAGTGGGAGAGTATAAGCAGTTTCCAAACATTCCAACTCAATGCCACTATGGATGGTTAAAATCATAGCAAGAATCACAAAGCTACTCAGATCTCACCCTCTGGACTGACTAATGCTTCTAGACTAGACTGCGGTATTCAGCCACTCTGGCTAGACAGTGTATGTGAAAGGCATCCCTGGAGTTATGCAATGCAACAAGCCCATATCAAGGAAATGAACAAATAAGTATGCATTAGGGTTCATGCAGTCATTCATTTAGCCTTGTTTGAGTACCTACTATGTGCTAGTGTGAAAGACACTGAAGATGCGAAGATTAAAAAACACTTGAGTCCACACTCACAGAATTACCACATCCCTTTTCTTGCAGCAAAAATGTGTTGGCTTTTCTAATCTCAGAGAAAAAAAGAGGCATTTGTTCCTCCAGCAAGATACAGCTCTTTTGGTTCTAAACAAAGTGGGAGCCGCATGTGGGGGATAAACCAAAGGACACGCAATGAGAAAATCCACAGAAATGACTCACTCCTGTTCAGTGGTTACTGAAAATAATGGAAACAGTGGCAGTCAGCGCATTGCCTGGAAATACAAGTTGACAGAGAAATGTCGAGGTGTCTTCTAAAGAGACACTGTTTCTTTGTGGGCTAACCATCACCACCGCAAGCGACTCCCTTGTTCTAGATCTAGCTGAACTCTCAGTATCAGGTCAATGCATTTCAGAGGGAACAGGCCATGGGTCTGTCAAAGGTCCTATGTAAACAGACACGCTTTATTGTGAGGTTGGACACATAGGCCCTGGTCCAGCAAAATGCTCCTGGGGAAGCTACTAGCTTTGGACATCATTTCCAAAAGTGGCTCCAAGATCAGGTTCTCTCAAAGAGCCTGGAAGAGTCTCAGAAAAAAAACCAACAGCTGTCTCTATTTTCTAAATTGCCTACAATGACTATACAAAGACTGTCTGGAAAGTATCCAGCCATGTAATATGAAAAACAGAGACATTTATGGCTGGATTTTTTTCCAGACAGCCCTTCTATATTATTTTTCTAATAAGGCAAACAATTTTTAGAAATAGAAAATACTAAATATTGCCTGGGGCAATATCTCTCGGCTTTGGATGTCTCATAATATTGCAGAATAAGCCAATCTTGAAAAAGTCAGTGAGTCTTGGCGTTCAGTCAAGTTTTTTTATGGTAAGAACTCAGGTGCTATAAAATTTAAGCAAGATTTCTATATTTCAATTATCTCATTTTCCTCCATCTGAATTTCTCCTAGGGTCAAGTTTTATTTCTTATTTTCCTGCTTTTACCAATAAAGACAGTAAAAGAGCAAACATTCCTGAGCATATCATACCATCCCTTTGAGAAAATACATGTGATCTACAGGTGCAGAGATGGACTTAGCCACTAAATACAAATACACTGACAAGCCCCTCAACTCATATAAAACACTATGGAAAAGCTTATGCCAAAATGAATATCAGATGAAGCTGATTTGGATGGTTTTCCTATTTTTTAAGCCCAGAAGGGTAGATCACCAACTTGATTGGGCTTACTGAAGTGATGTTTACTAACAGAGATACAGAATATGAGGACTGCCCAGAAAAAAATCCAGCCATAAATGTCCCTATTTTTCATATTACATGGTTGGATACTTTCTGGACAGCCTCTGTACACACAAGGAGGAAACTGTATCCCTCATATTCTGGCCATGTCTTGCCATTGCTCAGTGAAGCTGCACACTAAACTGAAATTTGGTGAGCAGCTCTGTGAGCAGGCAGCCCAGGTTAAACGCCCTGTACCAAGTGAGTGTGTTGGTGACAGCACATTGAACAAGGGCCCTCCTCTTGCTAAAGATGAGTGGGTGTGAATGTATGTGCAATACGGTCTCCTAGGAACTGAAAACCAGACTCATTACTAAATTCAAGGGCAGGGAAAGCTCCCTGAGGCCTGAGACAAGAACATTTATCAAATCAATGCCAGAAGCAACAAGACAGTCCTTGTAACCGGGCTGCACCATCTCTAGAACTGACCTTCCTCCTCAGACAAAAGAGGCACCTCTAACACCAAGCCTTAGGGGAGTTTCCCATTAGTGGTTCCAAGAGCAAGATGTCCTTGCACTCTACAAAGGGATAAAAGCTAATTCAAGGCTACGGGCAACATAAAACACGGTTCCCCACAGCTGGAGCTCTGAGGAGCTACAAGGGCTGTCCAGAAAGTATCCAGCCATGTAATATGAAAAGCAGAGGCATTTATGGCTGGATTTTTTCTGGACAGCCCTCGTATTTCAGCAAGACTCCTTTTGGAAACACCTGGAGAGCTGCTTGCAACTGCCCAGAAATTTAAGTGATGCTGCCTAGAAATTTAAGTCTCTGGACTGTTTCATTGGAGGAGACGCCCACCCTGACTGGAAGGAGGTACAAGTGGTTGGCAGCTTGTTCACAGGTTTTTACCACCCCTAAGGTTTTTATTAATATCAGCAATAAGGCACCTGTTCATTCAGGAGCTGAGGGTACACTGGGGGAGACATGAATAAAAAATAACTACCTGAGTTATTTACAAAGAAAAACTGTGAGCACTGGAGCTGTTCAGAGGTATAAGAAAAGTCTTCACGAACTAAAGTAATCAGGAAAGGGCAGGTTTGGAACCAGAAATTTAAGTGCACCGGAGGTGTTAGGACAATAGAAAGGCATGCTAGAAGAAGGGTATGGTGGGCACAAATGCATGGGGCCAGAAAATGTAAGGGGTATTTAGAGATTGTAAGTAAACAAGTCTGGTGTAGGAGCAAATCTGTGTCAAAAAGAGTGCGAAGTAGAGGGTCCTGAAGGCCAGGCTAAGAGGTGTGGATTTAATTCATCAATCACATGCAGTCTTTAAAAGCACCCAAGCAGAACCACTTAAGGATGAAATGGGAGGTTAATATGGAACACCCTGCAAGATGGTCTGAGGTGGGGAAAGCCTGTGCTGGAGAATGGGGAAAGGCTCCGGAAGTCCGGCATGCTTGGCTCCTGCAGCTGCAGGGTGGAGGAGCTCACTGAGTATGATTCTTCAGAGCCCTCTGCCCTGTCTGCTTTACCATCTCCCTGGCAGTGGAGCAAGGCCCTGAGGCCCCCAGGGAGACTCTTCCAGGTCAAAGAACAAGGCAAGAACCAGCCTGTTTTGTGTACTTACAGGACATAGAGGAACCAAGGAGTAGGTCTCAGCAGCTACTCCCAGCCCCTCCCATGTGTCCCAGCCCTCCGTGTGACAAAGCCAGTTTGTCCCACCAGTGAACAAACTAAGGCCAGATTCCAGGCAAATCCTGCACATACACACACAGAGGACAATAGAGACTATCTCCAGTAGAGAGGCAAGTAACACAGGGTTACACAGACTCTCCAGGCAAGTTCATCCTGGGGGTTTCTACCTGTCACACTTAAACTTGAGGAGTAGAGAAAGTGATCTCAAATTTCAAACAAAATCCAATTCTTTACACCGGCTACAAGGCCCTACATGATCTACAAAGCCCCGCCTACCTATTCCACCATACTTCTGCCCACTTAATATCCTCCAGAGAGACAACTTCTTATTCCTCAAGCGTGCCAAGTTCATTCCCACCTCTGCAGTCGCTGCTCCCTCCACCTACAATGCCTTTCCCTATATTTAACTCAGCTGCCTCCCCTCAACTTCCAGCTCTTTAGTAAGGCTTTCCTGGCCACTCTTTTTTTACTTTGGTGTCCACACAGCATGCCTATCTCATCACCCGGCCATGTCTTCTCAATTGCACTTACTTCTATCAGAAATTCTAACTTCTCTAAATGTGTGATTTGTTGCTGTGTCCCAATATTAGAAATTAAAATGCAGATGAGCAGGGACCTTTACAGTTTTGTGTACATCTGTCTCTCCAGTATCTACAAAAGTGCCTGGCGCATAAGAGTGTTGGATAATGTTTGTCAAACAAGTGAAATAAGTAATGAATCAATCCACGACTTGGGAGGTCCATGAAATTTCCCCTCCCTGAGTAGAAAATTTGTTTAAAATCTTAGAGACTAGAGCTATAGAGTTACTAGTTTCTTTTAAACCCTCTACATCTAAAACGTTGGCAGCTGGGTATTGTATGTGTTCACATCAAATGGGGGAAAAGCAACGGGGCATTCGCTGAACACACAGTCAGTGAGGAAAGAAACTTCCAGAAATGTCTTCATTAACGAAGCGGCTTTTTTTGGAGCAGCCCCATGAAATGCTGTCACAGCTGGTAATAAAACTCAGCCCTAACTGTGGAGTTAAGGGCAGGGGAGAGAAGGGTCAGATCACTGGAATCGCACTACAATTGAAATAAGATTCTCCAGAAGGCTTAGGCCGTAAGTCACGGCCCACTCTCGGGCCCACGTCTGTGTCTGGGCTCTAATGAGGCTTCATGAAAAGCCGAGCTGCCTTTTAAGAAAATTTCAGCCCAACCTGGAAACAGCAAAACGCAGCCAAGTCGCACTTGCCGGGACTAACGAGATGGAGAGACAATAAATGAAACGCTCAGATAAGTCAGAAACACGTTCCAGCAAACCTCTCTGTGGTCTAATACTAAAGACTACGACCATTTCTGTGGCATTTGATCACCCACAAAGCACTTTCACATCCCATCTTCTTATGGGATTTTCAGACTCCCTGTAAGGCTGGTGGGGCACCATCAGCCTCTTGCCTGAGGCCCAGACAGGAGGCAGAATGACAAGACCCTCCACCTGCGGAGCGGGGATGGACTCCGCTCCTGGGCCTGCACCTCCTCCCCCTAGCGGGAGAAGAGTACGTGGGAAGGCCCTGCAGGCCGAGGCACCGTGAGTCTCACACCTGGGCTGCACCAGGCCCTCACAGAGGCCTTTATATTTTCTTATCTTTCACTGGTGGCATTTGTTGTTTTATAACTTCCTCCAGTTGTTACTAGTATGCTCACTTCTCCTCAACAACCAGAATACAGAAAGGCTCAGAAGGCAGCAGGCATGTCTGCTGTGCCCACCACTCCTCTCTAGCAGCATCCAGACTCCAGCACCTCCAGTCAATTGGGGCCCCTGTGGCTGGACGCAGGCAAGGCTGCAGCTCACACACTCCCGTGACAGAGGCCTCCTTGACAGGCTGACCAGACATACCATTTTAAACAGGGCAGAAAACAACAGTCCTGTCTTGTTTCAAACAGTACATCTGGTCAGCCTACTGACACCTTGAATTTAGCCCCGTGAGGCTAGGCTGACCAGACGTACCATTTGAAATGGGACAGGACCGTTGCTTGCTGGTCAGCTCACTCCTTGAGTCAAACCCATCCTACACACCACAAGCACTGGGGAGCTGGACAGTGGCCCTGGGGTCAGGGGGCCAATTCATAGTCAGACTGCCTGGCTCAGAACCCCAGCTCTGCCACTCTCTGGCTGTATAATCTGGGGCAAGTTACCTAGCCCAGTGGTATCCAACCTTTTAGCTTCCCTGGGCCACACTGGAAGAAGAATTGTCTTGGGTCCCACATAAAATACAGTGACACTAACAACAGCTGATGAGCTAAAAAAAGAAAAGAAAAGAAAAGAAAAGAAGAGAAGAGAAAGAAAGAAAAGAAAGAAAGAAAGAAAGAAAGAAAGAGTTCACAAAAAAAAGAATCTCATAATCTTTTAAGAATTTATGTTGGACCATCCTGGGCTGCAGGTTGGACATAGGACCTGTGCTTATTTTCTCATCTGAAATGAGGACTACAGGGATAGTGACCTGGCGGGGTGACTGTGCATATTAAGGGGGATACACCTGCAAAGCACTTAGACCAGTGCCCAGCACTGTTAAGCCAGGGCTTCATAAACGCAGCCATTAATTGCTCTCATTTCAGACACAATGTTCTTGAAAGGTTAAGGGAGTCTGCAGAGTATGATGGATGGGGAGAACCTGTCCACACACAGGGTGCTTAATACTTCAGAAAGATGAACAAAGCAGATTAGGAGTCA
Source organism: Lyroderma lyra (assembly GCA_004026885.1). Classification (NCBI taxonomy): domain Eukaryota; kingdom Metazoa; phylum Chordata; class Mammalia; order Chiroptera; family Megadermatidae; genus Lyroderma; species Lyroderma lyra. The sequence continues at coordinate 10,488 of PVJL010009461.1, forward strand.
AAAACAAAACCAACAACCCGTCAGAAGGGACAGAGTGGCTTCACTGAGGACACCAAGCTCATTCCAGCTTCCAGACCTTAACACATGCTATTCCCTTGGCTTGGCAAAGTGTATCCCACATCCTTCCGTGGCTGGCCCCATTGTCTCTCATCACGTCACAGGCTTCCTCCAGCAAATCACCAAGATCTCAAGAAACCCGTGGTCTACTACGAAATCACTTCCCCAGCCACTCCATTCACGGGGAAAATCCACTTGGAATGAAGAGCTGACATCGAAACACTTCAATGGGGAAAAAAAGGTTTGAAAATTAAGAAGTATACTAGCAGACAATTATATATTATATAATAATATATCATTATAAATTACATTAATAATTGTATATGAATGGCAATAGCTAACATTTACGAAGCCCCTGCTTAGCAGTATTAGTTTTTTGTTGACTTTGCATCAGTGGAGAACTCTGAATTTATAACAATAAAAACATAGGCACGTGGAATCATTCATTCATTCAGCAAACATTTGTTAAGTGCCTACTCTGTGCACACACTGAGATGGAGCAGTGAACAAGTCACAGCCCACTCCTCAAGATGCCCACAGTCTAGGTGTGACATAAGGAAGGCATGACCAACTCTGCTTGAGTAGGCCAAAAACTAATGAAAAATTTTTAAATAATAATGATGGTAATATGAGCAACTAACATTTATCAAGCAATTACTATTACCCAGACGCTGTCCTAATGTACTCTTCACTCATCTACTCCTCACAACGTACATGTGAAGTAGAGTTATTCTTACTTGCATTTTGTACATGAGAAAATTGAGACATAGAGCGGTGGGTCCCTTGCCCAAGGTTACAGAGCTAGTTAAAGGCCACAGAGGCTGGCTGTGCCTGACTAGGACAAAGTAAAAAAAAATCACTGAGCAATACAGCAGTGCTTCGCAAACTTGGCGCTCTGACATTGGGGGCCAGAGGATTCTTCGTTGTGGGGCTGTCTGTGCACTGTAGGAAATTCAGCAGCATCCCTGGCCTCCAAATGGCTGTAGCGGTTCCTTCTGCCCCTGCTTCCTGTTGTGACCATCAAATGTGTCTTCAGATATTGCCACATGTCCCCTGGAGGGAACAGTCAGCTCCAGGTGAGTACTGGGTTAAAGGAGGAGCCGGCGCAAGGCCCCCGGCAGGCAGTGGCACATCAGGTCTGGGAAACCCCCAGTAAGTTGGTTGACTGGGACATGAGGTAGAACTCAGGCTAAGGATGAAATTAAAGGGGTGAGTGAGAGCAAAATCACAGAGAGGCCTCATAAGCCACAGAAAGATTCTGGACTTTGTCGGAAGGACAGTGGGGAGCCACTGAAGCATTTTAAGCAGGGACATGACAAGATCACATGTGGGCTTCAGAAATACAAAGCTAGAAAGCAAGCTGGCTTAAAGATGGTGTGACAAGAAATGAGGCGGAGGAGGGAGACTAAATTAAAAGACTGACAAGAAGCCAGGAAAGAAAAGATGATTTGAGAGCACAGGAGGTATTATAACGAACAGGCTTCGGTACAGGGAAGGAGATGGGGGATCCAGGGAAAACACCATTCCACTGACATGGGTGACAGATGAATGACAATGCCACTCACAATGACAAAGAGGAGGAGAAAGAGGAGCTCAGTTTTGCACCTGCTGAGTCTGAACTGACATTGAGAAGAGGCCATCCAAGGTGGCCATGTCACTATGCAACTAGGACCATCAGTGTCCTAAACCACAGACCATGGCTTGAGATCCATACTTAGAATGTGAGCATACATATATTATTGTCAAAGCTTCTCTCATGAATTAAATTTTCCAGGAGAGATTAATAAAGTGAGAAGAGGCCTGGGGACAGAACCCTGGGGAATCACCAACATTTAAAGGTTGAGAGGAAGACCCAGAAAAGACAGGGAGGCCATGTCAGAAAACCAAGAGAGAACAGTGCTGTGGAATCCAATGGAAAACAGGGAAATACCAGGTAATACCAGAATCCAGGATCATAACTAAATGGAAAAAAATAACTAACAAGCAGCCAGGTCACCAGTTTTGGTTATATTCATAAGATACTTCCATGAGGAAACTATAACATACCAATCTAAATGAATGCATTTCCCCACATTTACATAGCTGAAGAGACTACCAAATCGAACACTCATTAAATTTGCTTGTGGCTGCACTGAGATTAGAAAACTAGTCAAAAGTCAAAAGGCTGCCAAAATCCTGACAGCTGAAAACAAAATCAAATCATGACAGCTGAAACCTGTGGGCAAAGCAGAGCCTTGGAATATAAAACCCAAGTTCCATCCAAACTCCTTCCCTTAACAACACAAAGACCAATGGTACAAGCTCACACTTTTGACAAAGTGTAAATGATCCTTTCTTATGAGCTCAAACTTGATTCTCAATTATCTGGAAAAGGTCTCTAGAACTGTCGGAGGTTTTTGCTATCGGACACACACTCAGGTATGTTTCCTAAATATAAGGTCTCACCTGAAGCAGCATTTGAAACAGTTACACATTTAATATATGTGTCATATCTACCACTTATCTGCAATCTGTACACACCTAGTTATTAGTCCATCACTCAAAGTGAAGCTACATGAACCGAGTACGTGCAACTCCACAGTGCTCAGAAGTTGACAAAAATCGATTCTGCAACCAGAGATACACAAGCACACCAGAGACCAAAAAAAACAAACAAAAAAACCAGACAACAGAGGAGTCTTGGTCTTCCAAAATGTCTGGAAAAACATACATGCCAGAAGCCAGGGCTCAGAATCACTCTGCACACAAAATTAGTTCCCAGCACAAGGCCTTGTAACTTCATAACCTAAATCCATAGTGATCTCACACAACATTAGCCTTTTCCCCAAAACATCTTACATTCTGTTCTGTTGCATTTTCAGGTCTGTAGATAAATGAGATAAAATGGAACATAAGCTTAAAAGGCTTTATTGCTGGTTTAAACACTCACAATGCCACAATCTGCTGCAGACAGATCAGAGTCATGTGGTTAAATGTGCAATTACTCAATTTAATTTCATCTTGCAGAAGTTGAAAAACAAGCTGTAATCACAGTGGATGTTGTTCATTTTATTCCAAAAGCCACCACCATCTTTTATGTTCCTGATTGGATTTTATTCTTGGCCACAAGAGGAACAGGCTTCCACACCAGGCATTCTAATTCACGGGGCATTACGAGGGCATGCCTAAATGAGGCGGCAGCTGGGTCTCTCCTGGAGGGGTTTGTTCTGCCTCTTCAAAGAGTCCAGGTCCAAGCTGAGATCCTGCCCAAATCCTCATATTCAACAGTCAGTCACATCCACTGCATTGAGTCCTGGAAGCCCAGAGTCAGCAGCCCTGGGCTTGAGGGGAGAGGGGAGCCCAAAGCCTCTCCAGTTATAGTCTCTCTTCAGCACAAGCTCCAGGATTACACTGCCAGTGCTCAGCCAAGACTTAGGACAAGCTGCTCAACCTCTCTCTGCCCCATTCTCCTCATCTGTAAATTAGAGATAATATAAACCTATGTGGTCTGACAATTAGGTTCGTGAACTCATCCTAGAAAAAATGCTTCATACCTCACTGCTGAGTATCACTACGGTCACCTTCAAAGCACTCCCCTTGGGAAGCTGTGCACCAACGCCAGTGCCTAGTCCACCCTTCAAAGCAGTTTTGGATCTCTTTTTCTGGAATGGCCATCAGAGCTGTCCTTGTATGACCCTTGATGGCCTAAATGTCATCAAAATGTCTTCCTTTCAATGTTTCCTTTATCTTCAGGTAAAGAAAAAGGTTATTGGGGGCCAGATCAGGTGAGTAGGGAGGTTGTTGCAATACAGTTATGTGTGTACTGGCTAAAAACTCCCTCACAGACAGTGCTGTGTGAGCTGGTGCATTGTTATAAAGCGAGAGCCATGAGTTGTTGGTGAAAAGTTCAGGTCGTTTTCACCTTAACTTTTGCACACAGCCTTTTCAGCACTTCCAAACAGTAAACTTGGCTGATTGTTCGTCCAGTTGGCACAAATTCATAATGAACAATCCCTCTGATATAAAAAATGGCTAGCGACATCATTTTGACTCTTGATTTGGACTGATGGAACGTTTTTGGTCGTGGAGAATTGGCTGACTTCCATTGTACAATTCAATGTTTTGTTTCAGGGTTGTATTGGTACAACCATGTTTCATCACCAGTGATAACACTGCCCGTTACATCGTCTTGCCTCTCCAAAAGGTCTTGGCAAACTTTGACTCTCCTTTGCTTTTGTTTATCGGTGAGCTTCCTCGGGACCATTTTTGCACACACCTTTCTCATGCCAAGATTTTCAGTTAAGATTTTCCTGTTTCTCTATTGACATTTACTTGGTCTGCTGTGCTTCTCACAGTCAGCAATAATTTTGACATACAATTCAATGACATTTTTGCAATGTTTTCATCAGTTCTGCTCGTTACTGACACCCTGACCTCTCTTCATTAATGATATCTCCCCCCTCAGAAAAATGTGTAATCCATTTGTACACCGCCGTTTTCTTCATGGCATGATCCCCATAAACTTGGATTGACATGACCCTGATTTCACTTCCATTCTTGCCAAGTTTAAACAAGAAATTAAATGTTTGTTCGTTGCTCTAATTCAAGCTCCAACATTCTCACGACGGCACACAAACACACACAACCACCATAATGAACACCACGCAGCAAGGCGCCACCACACATAGGTAAGGTTATGAACTTACTGAGTTAGTTATATAGTCCTGCCAACGTACGCACATGGTGGCAAGTTTGTGAACTTAACTGTCAGACCTTGTACATCACAGAGTTAATAAGAGAAATAGGTAAGTGTACATATTAAGTGTTCATTTAGCACAAGATCTGACATATATTAAGTTCCTATGATCATCTTTAATATTGTCTAATAACCTAATAGGCAAAAAACTGTGTATTTAGTAATCTATGACTATATAACAAATTACCCCAAAACTTAGTATCTTAAAACAATAAGCATTCATTGTCTCTCAGTTTCTATGGGTCAGGAATCCAAGCACGCAGTTTAGCTCAGTGCCTCTACCTCAAGATGTCTCACATTCTGCCAGCCAGGTGTGGTTCAGGGTGTCATCTGAGGGACAATATCCTTCTAAGTTCACTGACGTGGTTGCTGACAGAATCCAGTTGCTCACAGGCTGTGGGGCGGCGGGCTCTAGCTCCCCATGAGCTGTTGACCTGAAGCCTCTCTCAGTTCCTTGCTCATGGCCTGGGCAGCTCACAGCATGGCTGCTGGCTTCCATCAGAGCAAGCAAACACAGCAAAGGAAGGCACACATGATGGGACTGTATTCTCTTTGCAAGCTAACCTCAGAAGTTACATCCCATACATTTGCCATATTCCATGTGTCAGAAATAAGTCACCACTTAGCGGGAGGGGGTTACACAACGGGCATGAATACCAGGAGGTAGGGATTACTGAGTGTTCTCTCAGAGCTCTGCCTATTTCAATCTGAAAAGCCAAAACCTTCACAATGAGCTTCTGACTCTTCCTTTCCTTCCTTCAACAAATATTTGAGTACCTATTCTGTGCCGAGCACTGCACAAAAGCCCTAAGAATATATTGAAGAACAGAGACATGCCTTTGCTTTCGTGAAGTTGATAATCTAGCAGGGGAAACAGACATTAAAGAAACAAGGCAAATTATTATTGAATTAAAGTTGTGACAGGTGCTATGAAGAACAAGTACATGATGTACAATTGCAGGGAGAATGTGAGCCTTTCAGGATTCCTGTAAGGCTTCCCTGAGGAAGGGAGCGAGGCTGAGACCACGCAGGAGGAAGCACTGATCAGCCAGGAAAGAGAACAGAGGTCTAGACACAAAGGAATGAACTATAGGAAGGCTGTCAGGTCAGACATACCCGGCACATGGTGGGCTCAATAAATGGAGGGATGGAGGCAGAATGGTTTCCTAGTGGCATTAAATAGTAAAGTCCCTAATTGGCTCCATTTCTCAACTAAATTAAATTCACAGAACACAATTCTGATATATTGGCCCTCCATGGTTTGGATAAGATCTACAAACAAATCACTACATAAAAACAAAACCAACTCTGGTCTCAGTCTTTCAGGCTTTCAAACCTCCAGGGTTTCGGGGGCTTAGGGTTATTTTAATATTTTGTCCATGAACACAGGCTTCCACAACAGGACACACTACCCCTAACCCAAATCAGATCTTATTCCAATGAATTATCACTACCCAAAAGCACTCACGTAGAACAATGAGGACTCTCTATCATTCCATCTCATTAAATCCAATCAATTTTTCCATAAATAATGCTGCTAAGTGACTCCTGGAATTAAAGAGAACACAAGAATGCTGACCCATGGCAAAAGTAGACAGAAACACTTAAAATAAAGATGCTTTTCTCTTGATTCCCAAGGTTAAAGAACAGACCCAGAAGCAGATGTAGCCCAGTGGGGGTTTAAATGAAGAACTTTCCTCTAAGGCATTCCAGCAAGCTGCAGGTTCAAGTGTCATCCAACCACAAAGGACACATTTCAATGTCTAAAACCCAATACATTTGTACAGGAAAATAAATGTGTAACCTGGGCTGAGATACGTATGCTAAATGGCCTATATTGTAAATCTACTGACAAAGGACCATCTTTCCTACTGATACTGGTACATTGTTAGTAGCCAATAGATACAAAGTTATGACACCTTACTGAGTGGTTTGCACAGTGCTGCCAACGTAAGCGTATGGTGGCAAGTTCACAAATTAATTGTCAGATTTGGGGCATGATAACTCTGATGGCCATTCCAGAAAGAGTTCTGAAACTGCTTTAAGTGTGGGCTAAGTGCTGGCATCGGTGCATAGCTTCCCAAGGGGAGTACTTCAAAGGTGACCAGAGTGATACTCAGCTATGAGGTGTGTAGCACTTTTTCTAGGACGAGTTAGAAAAATTAATGGTCTGACCTCATACACGATAATGCAGTTAAGGTGTAGGGGTTGGTGACACATGTCTATTATGCTCAAAAGTGAGTGTCAGCCCTGGGACCAGCACACCCAGCCCCACTTTCCTCAGACCTAACACCAAGATAGAAGGCCAAGGTAAAACCCACAGGTGGAACAAAATAGGTGTGATCAAAGTTGCATGTTTTCCTGGTGAAGGAAGGTGTGGCAGGGTAAAATAGGAAGAAGGATTGCAAAAAGAAAACGAAAACAAAAAACCCTCTGACAGTCTGTCTGGTCACCCACATCATCATAGCTTCCTCCATGACAATGCAGACAAAGGGAAGCAAGAATTACAGACTCTAAAACTGAAAGCAACAAAGGAAACAAAACTCATGGACACAGTCAATAGTTTAGTTACCTGAGGGTAAGGGGGGAGGGGGTAGTATGGAAGGAAAGGTAGGAGAGGAGGAAGGGGGTGAGACAGGAGGGAGGGGGTGGGAGAGGAGCGGGGAGGAGCCAAATCTATGGTGATGGAAAGAGAACTGACTCTGGGTGGTGAGTACATAACGCAACACGTAGACGATGCACTGCAGAACTGTACACCTGGGACCTATGGAATTCTTGTTAACCAATGTCACCTCAATAAGTTTAACAGTTTTAAAAAATAATACAGAATGAGGAACCAGGAGAAAACTACTGAATGAAAGAAAAATTTGGGAAGCTTTTGAAATAGCTTTAGGAAACCGCAGGAGACTGGGCACCCCTAAATTTAGAGTTCATTGGCTTGTAAAACAAGCCTCCGGCTGGAAGCGGAAAGAACTGGATTCCAGCTGCAACTAATTAACTCTTTGGCCTTTTGCAAACATCTTCAATCAAGCAATTAACACACATTATTGAGTGGCTACTACATGGTCAATGCTGAGCGAGCAGTGGGGTTGACACAGGGAGGTTAAGGCTCCATCGCTGCCCACAAGGAACTTCACATTTCAACACAAGACGAAAAACAAATATGTAATAAAACCTCTGCTTTCAGAACCTGCCGGAAATGATTCATTGTTATTCCGTCCTCCGTGAGTTGGAACCTAAAATATTAAGCACAGGAGCTTTTAACAGTTAAGTGCTTTTAAGATGGACATCTTTCAGAAATGTACCATCTTAGCATTTTCTAAGTTTTTCACAAAAAATAAATAAAAAACAGAAACACTGGTTCTGCTAGATAATTATAAGAATTGTGCAAAAGAAAAAAAAGTTGGAAGATCTCATGGTCAGTAAGTTTGGGAAACAATTATTTGAAAACTTAAATAGTTTTCTTTACTAGAGGATGCACAGCCTATAAAAAATGAACGTGTATTGCGAGCACCTAATTGATAGATAGGAATATGCTGCACTTCTCCAGGAAAGCATTTTTCTTGGTAAGGTTCTCAGCTTTGGAGAGCCTGTGCTGTACACTTAGTTCCTTTACTCCTAAGTAAATGCTCTTGATGGCTCAGAATGGTCTTCGTGGGCCTGAGTCATTGCGATGAGCTGCTGCCTTCCCTGCCTGGCCACCTTGGCACAACCCACTGTGTCACGGCGGCAGCTCTGGACAGCAGCCAGTCATGCTCCGTGACTGATGTGCTGGTGGGTGGGCTTTCAGAGCAGCCCAACCTTCATCCTCAGGTCTGGAAGGCAGAGGCTGGCTCTGAATGCTCTTCAGGACCGAGAACACTCTGCCCGCCACATACTGCTCCACTGCAAGTTATCCCACCCTTAAACGCTCCATCCCATCCAGGAAGATTCTAGACCACACTGACCTTCCCCTGTTCCACTCAGAGCACACATGGCCTGCAAGATGTTCTCGGCATTACCTGGGCACTGCCTTACGATGTTGCTTTGGTTTCCTTTATGACTACTGTCCTCTTTGATTGCCTCTTTGTGAAAGCATTTGTGGGCACATCCTCAGCTAAACAATCCATTCCAGAGAGGCAGAGACTTTTTATCTCCTTGTGGCACTGAGAACACACGCTTTTAAACGTTTGTTGATCGACCAGAAAAAAATTAAAGAAAATTGGGGAGTTCCCTGATGGTGTAGTGGCTTAAGGCTTCGGCGCTGGTGCTGTCAGCACTGCGGCCTGGGTTCGATTCCCAGTCAGGGAGCTACCCACATACAAAAAGGCAAAAAAAAAAAAAAATTAAAGGAAATTGCAAGGTATTGTCATGAAAAGAGGTCAGCCAAGCTTGGTCAGCCAGCCCGGCATTGGCTCTCCTGAGATCAGAGCTATGCTACTTGTCTTATCCCTGGGTACAGTGTGGGAGGCAAGGCTGTTCCCCCGCTGTGAGAAAGCCAAACTGGAACACAGGTAGAGGAGGCGCCAGGTACACCTGGGAAAGGCTTTTGAGGTGGTGGCTGCTGTGTATGGTACCTAGGCCCCGGCGCACTCTGTCAGCTGTCTCCACTCCAATCTGCCCAAGGAGCCATGTACACTGCAGCATCTGGAGACCATCTCGGTCCAGGCCTGCCGGAGGCAGAAAAGAAACCTACCTGATTAAAGTCACTGGTGCAACAGATCACTGACAATGAACAACAGCAGATGCGGGCTTCCCCCCTCTCTCACCCAAAGGGAGGACCTGCCTGGAGAAAGCTTCCAGGAGGCCTCAAAGGTAGGCACTGTAGCATGACAGGAGCGTGGCTGTCTGAAGATGGGTCACCCAAGTCTGAGTCATGGCTCTTTGGAGAATAACCATCTGTCCTTGAACATCTTGGTTAAAGTCTGAGCCTCAGTCTCCTCATATGTGAATTGGGCTGAAGTAACTCCTTTTTCATAAGGTTGTTGAGTGAATATATGAAGTAACTACATGGAGTGCTTAGCCCAGGACTAGGCACATAGTAAATGCTCACTGAGTAATGGCCACTGTTGTTAATCACCACTTCTAACTGCTCTGGGCAAAGCGTGGCTCTCTCCTCAACTCTCAAACCCAGGGTGAGGTCTTCACAGCCACACGGGGTGACGATGAGCTCATCTATTCAGATGACATAAGCTCAGAAAAGGAAAATTACTTTTCACATGATTAGAATGGTGGCTTTTGCTGCCCTCCGCACCAAATTATGATACTCCCCCACATCGAATTACTTGTTTACTCTCTTGCTTTGCCATGTAACAGCTGTGAGGGCCAGGGCAGCTTCTTCAACTGGAAAACGCAGAAGGTAATAGCACCTACTTTGTCCCATCGTTGCAGAGGTTAAATGGACAGATATGTATGTCGAGTGATCCGCACATAGCAAATTCTCAAACCAGAGTAGCCACTTTTACTGTTTGTGTGGCTATATTTGCCGGAGTCAGAGGAAAGGCCCATGGCTGCTTCTGCTGCCCCAGTGGGCTAACGAACACTGCTGAAAAGCTCAGGGCCTTGGTGGCCACTGTGAGACAGTGCGAAAACCCAAAAGCAGTCCCTTGACCACCCAGCAGAAATAATGAGGGCCAGCTAGGGACCAGCAGTCAGCAGATGAGATCCAGGGCAAAAGGCAGCCAAGACAGAGAGGACAGCTTCATGGCATCAAGAAAGGGACACCACCTCGGGTGGGAGGGGCCTCGGCACTCTCACCCACTCTCAGCAGGGAACCGAGAGGCTGAGAACCAGGGGCTCAGGGAACTCTGTGGTCCAGCCATCATCACAGAGGTAATCACAGGTCCGCAGGCTCTAAGGGCATGGAAGTGATGGGGCAGAGTGATTTGGGTCAGGTGGACTGAGAGAGAGAGAGAAGAAAGCAAATGACAGTGAGCAGAGAGAAGAGTGATCAAAGTGTCCTGTGAGCTGCGGACTTGGAGCCAGGCTCTCTCTCCACTGAGGAAATCATCGAGAGAGAAGCTCATGGAGGACTCACTGCCACAACCTCGTGGGAGAATACAGCAGCCATGCCTATCGGAGAAACCAGTCTCAAGCATGCCCCAGACCACGTGCACGCGCAGAGTGGACCCCAGGAACAGAACACTCGGGAATGGTTGGTCAGGCTGCAATTCTCCAGGGACAGTCTTCCTTCCTGGTCAGACAGAGGATAGCCCTGTCACTGCCTTCCTTTTTGATACCCCTGTCATCACCTTGTCCAGCAAGAAAGGAGAGCTGCCAGGAAAAGGGGTTGGGGGATGCAAATCTTAAAAGAATGTAGGAGATGATAATACAGGAAAATAAATACAAATATCTCAAGTATATGAAAAATGCTCAGTGCAAATTAATGCCTCACAGAGATTTCATGTTTCACCTTTCAGGACAAAAATCCAAAAGGTAATGACCCAGTCTGCTCAGTAGCTGGGAGGAAATAGGCACTCACATACTTTGCTGGTGGGGATGTTAATTGGGGCAACCCATGGGGAAGAAATGTAATTTGGCAATACCTGTTAACATTACCAGTGCACAGACCTTTTTCATATAGCCAAGCAAATCCACTTCTGAAATTTAACCTACAGGTACAGCTATGCACGAGCGAAATTAGGTTTCCATAAGATCATTCACTGCAACATTATTTTTAACAGCATAACATAAGAAACAACTCTAATTTCCACCAGTAAGAAACTAGGGAAATAGAGTATATCCAGACAATGGAATACTATGCAACTTAAAAAAAAAAAAAAATAAGGACCCAAGAGAAAAAAAAGGCGAAATTCAGAAACAGACCATAGAAAAAGACACAAAAAATATATATGAAAAGATGCTCAACTTCACTTGTTATGACAGATATGCAAATTAAAACTACCACTATGATACCATTTCTTACCTATTATAGTTGTAAGAGATTTGAAAGTTTCATTACATACTATCAGCATAGCTGTAGGGAAAACAGACTGTCGTATGTCATTCATTAAGTGCAAAACGGTTCAACCCATGAAGAGGCATTTAATGCTATTTCACAAAAATGCACCTGCTTTTACTCTGACCTAGCAATCCCACTTCTAGGAATTTGCCACCAAGATTTAACTCCACAAATATGAAACAACAGATGCACAAAGTTATTCACTTGCCTTCATGAATATGGCAGAAAATGTTGAAATGAGCTACATGCTCATCCACAGGAGACTGGCTAAATAGACTACTATAAATCCACACAGTGAACAAATTCTGCAGCCATATTAAACAATGAGAAAGCTCTTTACCATCTCCTATGAACTCTTTCCAGGATATATTAAGTGGAAAACACCAGGTGAAAAAGTGCATATGACAGACACACACACACACACACACACACACACACACAGAGGAAACAAATGTATACATATATGTACTTATTTTTATAGAAAGCAACACAGAAATAAACTAGAAACTAATGAAATTGTTACCTATAGGAGGCAGAGAAAAGGATTGCAATAGAGTAAGAATTCCAAGTAGACTTTTTATGTACTTTTTATGTTAAAAATGGAAATATTTTACAGTTTCTGTAAATAAATTTTAAAATAAACAAAGCAAACTCTAAAGTTGAATACAAATAGTAATAAGTGAATTTAAATGTATATTAAAATGGTAAAAAAAAAAGTCACTTAGAAGAAAGAATTTTTTCAGGTAATTTGGAACATACTACTGTGACCAGAAGCCATCAGTGGCACATATAATAGTTTAAGGACAAAATGAACTACAAAGGGTCTTGAACTTTACTTGGTAGATTTGTTGTATGTAGTAACATTGATGCTATAATTCCCAGACTCTTTTGTGTATGTGGGAGAATAAAATAAGTGAGTAATTGTATTGATATACTTAGGAATCGGAGTTCTCATTATGGGAAAAATAGAGATTTATGGCATCTAGCAGTGTGGTGTTAGATTTAAGTTGAAAGTATCAGTATGAGCTCATAACGTACATAATTCCTACCACTATGTACTTAAAGAGTCTAAAAGTAATGACAAGTTCCAGTACTGACAAGCACATCCAGCACCCAGATTTTGGTTTCTAACTACCAATTCTCATTAGAAGGAACGAGGACTTTTTGAATAAACATCTGATTCCAGGAAAGGGGAGGGAGAAATACGAGATAAGCCTGGAACGTCTCGTTATGCCAAAAAGCAAGAGAGTGTCTATAAGGATGTAAGCTCAAGCTTGAGTTCATTTCCACAGCCAAACCCAAAACAACTGAAGCATCAAGAGAAATAAAGATAACAACACATTGAATGGTAAAAGACTGAATTTTTAAAAATTCATGTGTCCACAGTGCCACAGTGTTATTACTAAAAAGGTGGGAGAGCGATGAAGCTCTTCTTTACTGAAAAATACTAGTTAAAAAAAATGTAGAAAACATACAATAGGAAAATTACCACTTTCCAAACCCCACTGTAACAATTGATACAGGCAAGAACCATCAATGGGTGCTCAAAGCATTGGGGGGAAAGGTCTTTAAGAACAGAATATCCATATGGTCTCAAAATTCCATCCCACAGATTATTTACTGAATGCAACGCGCACAGGGTACCTTTGCAATGAAGAATCTGGCAGACCCTACTTTAACCAAGCCATCAACTTATATCCCAACCGTCAAACAAACTGGGATTACGTGCTTTATGGGATCATTGGGAAGTAATGACATCTCCCACCTGGTCTTCTTGCCAAACTGTCTAACATGAATGTCATCGCAAAGAGGCAATCAGAGAAACAGGGGTTGTGAGGTGTTCAATAGCACAACTGGCTTCAACGCTTCAAACACATCCATGTTCTGAAAGATCCTCCTCCCAGAAAAGGCACAGGTATTTTTCTCTTTTCTAGACAGAAGATGACATGATAACCAAATTCAATATTCAATATCTGACTAGATCCTAGAATAAAAGAAAGAGCTATAGATGCTATTTTTATAAAGTAGAACGTTTAACCTAGACTAGATAACATTATTGCATCAACGGTAAATTTCTTGGGTCTGATAATTTTATTATTTTAAGTGTAGGGTTAGGAAATATATCCACTGAATTATCTTAAAAATAATGAATGAAGAAGGTCTCTATGTCCCAATATTTTTTAAAAATCTCAAGAATATTTAACATAAAAAAGGCAAAATACTGGATCAGTGTATAAAGAATCCTATCTCCGTTTTAAAAAGTGGGATAAATTACACCATTTTATTTGCTTGTATGTACACATGTAATTTGGGGAAAGATAATATAAGAAAGTAGTAACAGTGGTTACCTGTGGCAGCAAAGAGGAGCAAAGAACACAAAAGAGCAAAAAAGGAACAGAGCTAGGAGCAACTGTGTACTTTTGAAAATATCTGGAACCATGAATAGGTATTATCTACTCAAAAAAAGGGGTGCAGTATTAAAGAAACATAAGCACAAGGAAAATGGAAGGAATAGGTCAGCGCAAACTTGGGAACCTTCAGAGAGAGGCCCTAATTTTTCCTAGAGGTGTTATGGGTATCCTTGATACACAAAACAGGGTCTTCTCAGGCTGCGTGGGAGAGAGTAAGTGTGCAATTCAGCAAAACTTGTCAAAAGTGTTCCAATTTTGCATGTTCTTGTATCCCAGCAACTCAGCAATTCTTTTTCTAAAATTTATCCTAAGGAAATAATTATAAGGATGAGCAATGATTTAATCACCAAAAGGGTTCCTCACAACATTGTTACAATAGGGAAAAACTGAAAGCAGCCCAAGTGTAAGCAAACAATATGGGCTTTTTTCAATAAATTAAGGCATACTTGAAAGATAGGGTCCAAATATATGCCAAGGCACAAAAAGATGTTTATGTGGCATTTTAAAATGAAAAGGGTAATTACATTACATGATTTCACTTAAAACTACAGTGTACAGGTAGGTATATAAAGGTATAAAGTAACATAGCTGTCTTTGGCTGATGAGATTACAAGTACTTGATTTTTTTGTTGTTCTAGTTTTTTTTTTTTAATTTCCTCAAAAAATGAGATTGTATAACTCTTTTTTAATAGTTAATTCATTTCTGTAAATAGGACTAGAAAAGCCCCATGCAGGAAGCTTGTGGAGAGGTACAATCCAGACACCTTTCCCACCAAATTCAAGGCTGGAAAGAGACTTGTACACCACCCAGAGTCTGGGGACAGCCAACCTGAATCTCCAGCTCCTGTACCATTTGCAGGTGGGGCAGGCAGAGAGGGCAGTGGTGCAGCCCACTGGCTAGGATATCAAAACAAACTTGTCAGCTTGCCCACAACCCGTGAGCAGCTCTGTGCAAGAGTAGGCCAACGCCCACTGGACTGTGACAATGACCCCCCCCACAAACGCCTCGGGGAACGATCACACTTGAGGGGGCGAAATGTGGCCTCATCTCAACAGAGTGCCCCTTGCTAAGCGCCACGTCAGCTCAGACGGCACCTGAAGCTAAGGACCGCTGTAATCAGCTGACAGAAGCACGCATCAGCATGTCCTCGTGACTCCGGGAAGAGGGACATTGGCCTCATGGTCCGAAGCTGAAAATAATCCGTTTCTGTCAACTTGCCGGCTGCTGAGACAGTTAACAGAATGAGGTTTGTATCTGTCATCAGCACAGCATGCGCAAGAATGTAGGTTTGGAGTCCGACCCAAATTTAAAGCTCCCCTTCTTTTCATTAGCCCTTTTACTTGGCAAGCCTCTTAACCACTGAGTGTCTCAGGTCCCTCTGGGATCTCTACAGAGCTATGACGATGACATGAGCTGTGTGTGGAGAGCACAGTATAGAGGTTTAGTGTATGTGTGGGTATACACATGCAGAGAAGGGAGGGTGATAAATATAAAGCAAAGATGATGACAAGGCCATCTCAGAATGGCACCTGGCACATACTAAGTCTCAATAAGTATCAGCTGTAAGTATTGCTGGAGCAAAGATTAGTGAGCTGGAGTCATCCACCAACAGATCAGATACACCAAATTAAATACAAGGGCCTGAGACCCAATCACCTGTGGCCAGACTCAAGCTCTCCAGGAGATAAGCCTGGCATCTGTGTCCCAGAAAGGAAAGAAATTACTGGATTAAAAACTAATCACACCTAAGTCTCACGTATATCAGGGGCATTCAGATTGAAATAATCACTGGTTTTACTTTAGATGGAACATAAACTAAATGACCCAATAAAATGTTTGTTTTAAGAAATGAAGCACACTCTCTCTCAAGCCCCTAGTTAATTTGAATAGAAAAAAGAAATCTGCATTCAGCAGTTCCAGTGTTAACCAACGTAAGCTAGGTTGCTGGTTTAGAGGAGTTTTAAATTGGAATATATTAGTAAGATTTCTTGTTCAGCAATGAGCCACTATGCAAAGCAGAGGGTCAGACCCCCTTATATCAGGAGTGTGTTATTTGAGTGGGACTTATGATGCCCCCCCCCCCAAATTTTACTGAAACCAAAGTTTGGCTCCAAATTCCTATATACATCCCCCAAAAAAGAAAAAAGTGTCCAGCAACAAGCCTGCAGAAGTTAAAGGACAATTCTTATGTAGAGTGCTTGGGAAAGGGGGAGGAACTGATCCCACCATTACCCCACATGGCCCCCGCCTGCTCCCCAGTCCATGTGAGAAGAGAAACAGAGAGGAGAGAAGGTGCTCATCAGCCTTTTGGAACGTGTAAGGTTCCCCAGGGGGTGGATCTTCCCCCTCAAGTGCAATTTAAGGAGGGCAAACAGGAAAAGGCTTAAAAACTGGGGCCACTAGTCTGAGAAAAATATTTGTTTCTCCAACTATAAATCTTCCCAGGCAGTGGGCTTGCTCATCTGTCCTGTGACTGACTAAACAGGGAGAAGAGAACTCAAGGGGACTGGCCAAGCGGAGGGAAAGGAGGCACTGGGGAAGCATCTCGCCCCGCTGCTTAGCAGGGCAGTGAGATGAGAGTTCAGGGAACAAAACACACAAAGGCAGCCACGCGGGGGCACCCCATGTGCACCCCTCCACAGGGATCACCTACCTGGTGGGAGGACAGACAGCTCTGGGACAGACAGGCATCTAGGAGAGGATCCTCTTGGGATATTATTAGTGTCACTGGTCAATCATGTGACTTCTCCTCCTTCCAGATGAATGGTAGGATTATCCTAATGGGCATGTGAGCCACTTCGCTCAAAAAAAAAAGTGGTGTCTCATTTAAGAAGATGCACTCTTCCTCCCACCCCCGCGTGGACATGGAGTCCTCATTAGGCTGTTTTCCGGGGGACAAGGCAGATCAGAGTCCCCACCAACCCATGAGATGAGTAGCATGAGGGAGAAATAAGCCTTCACTGTTATAAGCCAAAAAATACAATTTCTGGGGTTATTTGTTACCACAGCATAACCTAGCCTATCCTTACTGACAGAAGAGGGATAAGGAGGAAGAGCTTAATCTAGAGTCAAACCACCACACAAGGAATTACACAGCAGGCAGGTCTCCTGCCTGGTCCGCTAGAGAGCCCACCTGACAACAAGCCTGTGGGGAAGAAGGATAAATAATCAGGTACACAGTCAGCACCTCGCCCCTCCTCAAGACACAAGTCCAGATGATGCAGACAAGGAGGAAGAGGAAACTCCAAATCTAATAGCAAATAGAAGTTTTAAACCCAACTGGGCTGAGTTTTAAAGCTAAAAATGAAAAATTATGGAATCTGCCCAAAATGTTATTAAGGGAAAGCAGCAATTAAAAATAAACAAAATCGACTCGTATTTATTTCCCAAATTGAAACTCCTCAATAAGCTGGCTGCCCATACACGTTTGGTAAACAGGGACATATGCTCACGACCGGTCTCAGAGAGCTGCAGCTGCTCACATTTGCTCTCCTTAAAACACACACACACACGTGCTTCTGACATAATTCTCAGAAGCCAATCAATATTGCTCCAAGACCATCAGTTCTAATCAACCTACCAGCCACAGTATATTAATCCCATTAATACTATGTGGCCTTCCTGCTTCTTTTAGGCCAGTGGTTCTCAACCTTCCTAGTGCCGTGCCCCTTAATACAGCTCCTCATGGTGTGGTGACCCCCATAAAATTATTTTCGTTGCTACCTCATAACTGTAATTTGCTACTGTTATGTATCGTCATGTAAATATCTGATATGTGTTTTCTGATGGTCTTAGGTGACCCCTGTGAAAGGGTCGTTCGACCCCCAAAGGGGTCACGGCCCACAGGTTGAGAACCGCTGGTTTAGACCAAGCTTGTCCAACCTGTGGCCTGCGGGCTGCGTGCAGCCAGGACGGCTTTGAAAGCGGCCCAACACAAATTCGTAAACTTCCTTAAAACATTGCAAACATTATTCACGGACTTTTTTTTTTTAACTTATCAGCTATCATTCATGTTAGTGTATTTTATGTGTGGCCCAAGACAATTCTTCCAGGGAAGTTAAAAGGCTGGATGCCCCTGTCTCAGAGACATAGTTGTTTTTCTCTGCACAAAGAGGGTACACCCTACAGGGAGAGAGGGACAGTTAGGGGATCTGACAATAGCGTTTCCAAGGCAAGTGGATCCGCACGCGGGTACCACTAGTGAGAGGGGTGTACACTGAGTAGCCTAAGTGCGGACCACGGGCATGACAGGAAGGAGAGGCACTGACACGTAAAGGCTCCCCAACTGCCCACTCCTTGTTACCCAGCCCCTGTCCTTTAAAGAACAATTTTTTCTTTTTCCAGCCTAGAAGTCAGGAAGGTAGGAAAGCACCTAAGAAGCTAGAAGAAAGTGGGAGGTCTTTGGCCAGGAGAAAGGAAGGAAGTCAAACCAGGTTAAGAGATTGCTGGGAGGAGGGGAAGGAAGAAAAGAAGTTCCATGGGGTTCTCCTATAAAAGATGCCTGAACAGCGTAGGGACCAAAAGAATGAGGAGAACAGAGCTCCTGAGAACTGTAGCTGTGGGATATGAATTGGGTCTTCTCTAACACGCCTTAAAAAAATAGAAGGAAAAACTGGAATTCCTTTGGAAACCCTTTGGCTGCTTGACTGTGCATCTGTGAGTTTAAACAAAGCCTTGTCTGTGTGGGACCCAGAAATTTATTTGGGCGACAGATTCTTCTGCAGAAACTTCTCTGCTCACAACAGCCTTCCCCTCACCCTCTTTACCTGCTTTTCTCCAAAAGGCACGGCACAATTCAGAGCAGGCACCCTCCTCCCTGCAAACCTCCCTGACCTCACCAATGGGACCAGATTGTCCTCCCTGAGGCTCCCACAATGCCCTGTGCTCCCCCACATTACTTCACATCACCTAGTTACAACTGTCTATTTACCTGTTCATCCAAGGAGAGTGCCAGCTCCTTCTGGCCAAGATTTAGCCTTGAATTTCCACATTTCTGGGCCTGGCACCATGCCCAGCACATAGGTATTCAATAATTAAGATGGCCTAGTCTTTCTCAAACTCAAAATGTACTTGACCAAAATAATGGGAGGAATGTGATTCACCTGCTCCCCTTGAGTTTCCTGCCTGAGCAGCAACATCTCTGTTACCTGTCCAGAGGCCCAGCTACCCTGCAGGTCAGTTTCATGCACCATGAAAACATCTCACCTAAGTGCTAATTCTGTGTAGCGGGGAGAAGACTGGAGGAGTGTGTGAGATTTAAAAACTACGACTGAAGAAAATTATCTAAAAAGTCACTGCAGAAGATTCCATCGGGTGTTAGCCAGATGGCAACATCTCCACGTCTAGAGGAATGCCACAAAAGAAGGGTCCTCAAAGTTGCGGAGAAGTTGCGGAGAGGGCAGCAGAGGTGTGGCAATACATAAGGGGTTTCTTCTCTTTCCTTCATGCCCCTAAATTGTGCCCAAGCACTCAGTGGGCCTTTTGAAGTAACTCAAGGCCAGAAAAGAGAAAGATATACTCTTAGCTTAGCATCACACTTAGCAGGGGTTCTGCTGGTGGAAAGTTATCTTCAAAGTGGGAAGGATCTTTCAGATTGGACCAAAAAGACCTTGTCTCCACACTCCTGCCCATGCCTGACATATCCAACCTCCCCCCGGAGTGAGACCAGACAGGGCAGCGACAGGAACCCGTGCTGCCCAGGGAAGGAATTGGTGGGGCTTTGAGAAGACTGCAGAATAAAGGAGATAAAGAAGGGTGGTCTTTAGGATGGGAAGAAACATAGTAGAAACACCCAAGGGTGGTTCCATGGGGCACGGTGCACAGTAACCCCCACAATCCCAAACTAAGACTTCACAGCCATGAAGAGAAGGTACAGGAACATCCACATAGGTGAGAGACATCACTCTCCCCATCTCCACCACCATGTGGACTCTGTGTGGACTCCCTGACCACTCAAACCAGAAGTAAAGGCTTGGCCACATATCCTCTAGGAGGCTGAGTGGACCTGCTCATTTTCTTTTGGGCTGTGTCCCTTTTCCCTTCCCAAGGAAGTGTGCTGCAATTACACGGGGAGAGAGAAAAGGCCCCCAGTACAGCTTCAAATACGTAGCGAACAGCAGGCAGCCACGGAGAGGCCGGAACTCAGAAGCCAAAGGCCCAGAACACAGGAGCTCACAATCCAGGTGCGTCTCCAACAGACTAAACAAGAGCCCAATGTGAGGGATATGTTCCCCAGGACGGAGCTGTGTGTGCTGGCTGTCACTGCCACAGAATTCAGAGGAGTGGATCATTAAAATTTGCTGTGCAGTATATGAAAAAGAAGTGAGTCGTGAACAGGGATCATCGTGTTGGCAATAACGGCTCCTGCCTGAGATGTGTGGGGAAACAAGATTCAAGGGAGAGTAACCAGCCCATCCATCTGGAGACTGTCAGTTCTTTCAGGACCAGAAATATTTGTATGCTGCAGCTTCCCGGTCCTCAGGGAAACAAAATCAAACAGTCTCTCTGGGTCACAGTGCAGCCAGTTTACTGGGACTTGCAGGTAAATACACAACATCTCACACACAAACTCCCTGTGGCTGTTTGTCTTGGCAAAAATAATAACAATTACATGGTTTTTATTATATCTGACTGGCCACAATATGCATCCAATTTCCTGAGGATATAAAAAAATAATATATTTATTTGATTGCTCCTCCCTTCCCTTGGTTCTGGAAAAGTCAAATATCTGCAACAAGAGGAGTTTGTGCCCCAGAATGTAAGCCCCATGAGGGCAGAGTATTGTGCCTGTTTTGTTTCTAGCTGGGTCCCAGAGCCTAGGAGAGTGCAGGGCACATTTATTTCTTAAATGAACGACAGAAAACAATGGCTCATCACATGCCCCTCACTCTCAATTTCATCCAATTAAGAGTATACCTTACACTAAAAAAATAATAATCACAAAAGAAGCAACCGTATCTCCAGGCCAGCATTTCTCAACAGGAGCACTACTGACATTTGCGGAAGGGGAGGGGGCTGTCTGGTGCACGGCTGGATGTTCAGCCGCATCCCCTGGCCTCTACTCACTGGATGCTAGTAGCACCGCCCCCCCCACCAACCCATAATCCCCAGGGGCGGCAACCAAAAATATCTCTGGACATCACCAATATGCCCTGGGGGCCAAACCTTCACTAGTTGGGATTCACCGCCCTAGACCTGCAGAGAGCTCTCAAAGAGCTGACAGGCCCAGAGAACTCTTGGATTTTCCGTCTTGTCGGAGATGCTGAGGCAGCAGCCCAGGGAAACCCTTCTCCCAGCCTCCTCGGAGGTGAGCGTACCAGACCCGCCTGCACTGGGAGGAAATATGGGGCAAGGAAACTCAGGCAGATGTCTTGAACACAAATGAAGACCGCGATGTGGGCCCAGGCCTTGTCTGTATTCAACAGGAGAAACCACTTTACCGCCGTGGTGCGGATGGAGCGGGTTTTTAATGATCTCCTCTCACCCTCCTCCACCACAAGGGCATTAAAGAATCTATACACTGTACTGTAGCAGGGGAACCGTCAGTAGCAATTTGACTTGAAATCTGGCTTGGAGCATCTGCTCCGGCTCCTAATTACGAACGAGCCCAGGATTCATTAGTATCTCCACATCGAGTTCAAAGGGCTCTTCCGAGAACAGACTCTGCAGAGCATGCACGAGGCCAGGTACAAATGCGAGAGAGGGCAGCAGCTTCTGATTCCTAACTGTGGTTGAGCTGCGGGTCTCTTGTGCCCATTTCCCTGACAAAAGCAAGAGTGATCAGAGAAACACTCTCCCCAGTCCGGACCCCCGCATGCACCATCTTCCCTGCGCCGAGTCAGTAACTGCACATCACGTGATATGCCATGTTTCTAGAACATTCTTTTTCTTCACCAAAAAGTCACTAATAGCCAATGCTGGCAAGAGTGCAGTAAGACATCCATTCCATAATTCTGGCAGTAGAGTCAATACGATGTGGTAACATACATCAGTGGTTTTTGAAATGCACATGCCAGTATTCCATGTATTTCACTTCAGGGAATAGATTGTAAGAAAATAATTCTAACTGTAGAAAGGCTCCTGGGCCCATAATATTCATCATGTAATTATTTAGAACAAGGAAAAATGGAAACAACCAATTGTCTACTCACAGATATTTTAGTTTTGTATATTGTAGTACATACATTCACTGGACTAATATATGCTATTAAAATGTCATTTACAAAGAAAAGCACCCTACTATACTAAAATGTTTATGTTCTGTCATTAAATGAAAAAGGAAAGAGAGAGAGAAAACATCAAATCATATCAACAGCATGATGTCAACCATGAAAATAAAAACTTTGGCATTAAAAAGTCTTCTGGAAGCAAATAGACCCCAAAAAGGTATTAACAGTGACTGCATATAGAAGGGAAGTGATTTATTTCTCTTCTTCTGTGTCTTCTAAATTTCCTTTTTAAATCACCTATTTCTTTAATTTTGGAAAAGAACCATTTAAAGTGAAAATAATAATGATGAACCCATAGTAAGGCACAAATACATCCCATCCACATTCCCTTTATCCTGGTCTCCCCGCACCCTGCTTTATTGAGATATAATTAACATATAACATTGTACAAGTTTAAAGTGTACAATGCGATAGTTTAATACACATATATGTTGCAAAATGATTACCAAGGTAAGGTTAACACATCCTTCACCACACGTAATTATTAATATTGCCATCCTGTTTTTGTTGTTAGGGCAAGAACTTAAGATTCAGTTTCTCAGCAACTTTCAAGCATAAAATACAGTGTTGTCACCATGCTGTACATCAGATCCCAAGAATTTACTCATCTTATAACTAGAAGTGTGTACCCTTTGATCAACATATCTTGATCTCCCCCAATACCACCCTCATTGGTGTTTCCCCCTAGCAAACACCAATCTACTCTCTGTTCCTACGAATTTAGCTTTTTGGACTCCCTATATAAGTGAGATTACACAGTATTTATCTTTCTCTGCCTGACTTATTTCATTTAGCATAATGACCTCAAGGTCTACAGAGTTTTCCAATTATTACAAACAGTTGTATAGTATATCCTTCCTTCCTCCCTTCCCCAATGCCCCAAAGAAAGGTTCTTTTAAAGCAGGGGTATCCAATGTGGCTTCCCTGGGCCACAGTGGAAGAAGAACTATCTTAAGCCACATATAAAATATAGTAACACTAAGATAGCTGGTGAGCTAAAAATAATCTCACAATGTTTTAAGTGTTGGGCCGCATTCAAAGCCTCCTGGTTGCATGTGACCCGCAGGCCACAGGTTTGACAGTCTTGTTTTCAAGGATCAAGGGAGAGTGAGCATCAGCTGAGGGCCATATCTGCATAGACTCATAGAAAGAAACAACCCAATCAAGCTAATTTGGACATGAGCATTATCCCTCCAGGAGAACGTCCAGTAATTCACATCACTAGTCTGTGAATGCTCCTCTCCTCCTCCCCAAAAAGAAAGCATTATCCTGATCTCTGTCACAGTAAAGTTGAGAGGACCCAGGCCCAGGGGCAAAGAAATGCCACATACTATTCAGCACATTGACACAGTGCTGAAGGAAAAGAATGCATGTGGTTCTCCCACTAAACTGTGACCCTCAAGGGTGAAAATCTTGGTTTTCCGTCTTTAGCTTCCAAGCCTGGCACCTGATTCGTTCTCAGCAAAGGTGGCATAGGAGGGGCACAGGAAGGAGAGCAAGGAGCAGTCCATGCAGGGGCTGTCTGGAAAGCACCCGGCCATGTAACATGAAAAATAGAAGCATTTATGGCTGGGTTTTTTCTGGACAGCCCTTATGTACACAGTCCCTTTTTTGAAAGATAAACTTCACAAATCATCACTCCATCCAAGAAATTCTATGGTACCCTTATTTGTGAACGGTGTTGGGAATTGTAGGAGCTCTACAGCCCCAGGTGCTTGACCACAGAGGGAAGGAAAAACTCATGGGCCACAGACACTGGACTTTTTGGAAAGGGTGAGGCGAGGTGAGGGGTATTTACAGGACAGAGATGGCAGCAGCAGACAGCACAGCAGGACCAAGATGGGGAACCAAAGAAGAGGCCCCACCTCCCCAAGTACATGCCCCATCTGTGTATCTCACTTGTCACAAGTGACCCATTCCCCCGCCCCATGTGTTCAAAGTGTGTGTCACACTGAAAATGTGCAAAGCATGCTTTTTAAATAAACCGGGAGAGAGTCTGCCACTTAGGGGAAACCTAGGCAAAGACCTCTGATGGGACACATCAAGGTCTCTTCCACGTGAAGACCTTTGGACCTACACCCCCCACTTGCTGCCTCCTCTCCTGGCCTGCGTCGCTCGTGCCAGCGGCCCGTCTCAGCTCCAGTGCCTTTCCCAGGGAGCCGCTCCTGACCAACACAGCTCCTTCGCCCCTTCCCCTCCCCATTCTCATTCTCCCAGCATCTGTACCTTGACCTTGCAGCACTTTTCTCTGCTGCACCTAAATGATTACTTGTGACTGTTTGTCTCTCTGCTATGCTAGACCATAAACTCCAGGAGGACAAAGTTCATCTATCTTCTTCACCCATCACCTAGCAAAGGCCTGGCACATAGCTGGCATTTGGAGAACAATTTTGACCAACAGAACGTCATAACCTGCGTTAACTGGTCGTTATTGTTTGGGTTTCCCTAACCCGCTTCGGCTGGAGTGAATTATAGGTCCTCTGACAGCTTGTAATGGTCTGGAACTGAAGAGCTGAATCTGTGAGAGAAGGAACAAAGGCCTAGCCAATCCTACTAGTATTTTTCTATTGATTCTAAAGCCAACAAAAAGCATTTGCTAGACCCTGCAGGAGCTCCCCGACAGACAGTGATGCAGAACCTCATCTACCCCAAAGCTAGCTTGGGACCACTCTGCAGAACAAGATGAACTTTTTAGCTTTTGAGGTGAACTAGAGGCAACTGGATCAGAGCTTAACATTAAAAATGGAACCAATTAGAGTTTAGTGGGCATAACAGGACTCCCTGGGGAGCTCTTCACACAACTAGGATTTCAGGCACAGCTGGGCACAGACCTCCTCTCAGATACATCATGATGAGAGTTGTCAGTCTCAGGAGCGGCCCGCTGAGAACGTGAAACATGAGGGGAAGGACTTCCGGGGCAGGAGCCACAACTGGAAAACAGCAGAGAGGGGACCATATGGGACCTCACACAGCCCTTCAGCCTGCCAAGGAATGGAGTGAAGACAGGCTCAAGGAGAATGGAACAAATTTCCTCAACATTTCTCTACGACGTGAGACAGAAAGCAACGTCTCCAGCTGCGTGCCGACAACTCACTCGTGCTTACAGAGCAGGAGCTAAAAGGAGCGGCCCTCGGAACGCGCCTAAGGATAACAGGAACACCAGCCACTGAAAGACCGTGAGCAGCTGCTTTGTGCCATGAGCTCACTCAGCCCTCAAAACCCCACAAAGTGGGTGGGAGCCCTCCAGTCTTACAGAGGAGGAAACGATGCTGTAGCCAAGATCCACGCTTATACTTGGCAAGACTGGAACGTGAACTCAGGTTAAGCATGGGCTCTGCACTGGGACACGATTCAGTCTCGAGAGCTTTGAGTGTGTTTGGTTTGAAATACCGTGTTCAGCAGAAGTAACGCGCTTTTTATGAGCTGGTAATCTACACCAAATCTTTTATTACAAAATCATAAGCATGTAATTCTGTAACATGACAATATTTTAACTACTTTAAAAGGACATTACTTCAGCCAGACCCTGTATATTATACTCAGTAAATGGATAAGAAATGACTTACCATAAAATATTCGATGACTAACTTAGGTTGTCTCCTCTAGCAGGATAAAATAGTTGAGCTAATGATTAGGCCCCACTCCCCCAGGGGAGTAAAACCAGTCCAAACATCCACTTGGGAGCACTTCTTGCTTTGGAAAATAATCCCATCAGCATCTAGTTCAGCTCAAGGGGTGTAGGAGGCGGGGCTGGGGGAAGACCAGAAGAAAGGGGAGCACAGCCGGGGAAGGTCGGCTAGGACGGGAAGCTCCACCGCCCTCACCAGGCAAGAACTAGGCTTGCTCTGGCCGGGAAAACTGAACGAAAGGACAGGGAACACTAAAATGGTCTTAGGCCCATCAACTTTCAAAGTGTCCTTCTGTAATGATTCCTGCGAAACAATTATTTCTATCAGTGGGCATCTCATACAGGGAATATAAGAGAGTGGGCTCATTAAAGAGAGTCAGGATCACAAACTCATTTAAGTCTCCTTGAACCTGTTTAATCAAAATGATTTTCTGCTACTCTCTATTACAAACCGAGTTTCTGTGGTGACAGATTAGTGACTGATCCACTAAGCCATGCCACCTCTCTTGTCACCAACCCCACCATCTGAGCCAGCCTCTGCTGTATCAATAAGCCCAGCTTGCCCTTGAAATTCATTACAGCGGAGGTGGTAAGATCAAATGAGCAGATGAGATGCTCACTGACACCCCAGTTCTGCCACCAAGATCACCAAACCCCACCAGAAGGAAAAAGAATGTATGTGGGTCCTTGTGGTCTCATCAGAATTACAAACCCGGGTCACTTTGGAGTAAGATAAATGCCAGCCAAGGCAACATTTCTGATTCTTTGGACCTGCTAAAGGTAATTATCCTGGAATAAAATGTCAGGGCAAGTATCATGTGTGCAAAACAAAAGAAATGTCATGTTTGGTGTAAGTAATAATATTACTTTAATCAAATCAGAAGCTCATTATTGCCAGAAGATAAGCTCTGATGTGACCCCTCCAATAAACGGCGTCCACCTAGCTTCCCACTGCGTGTTGTCTCAGCCTCAGGTTCTTCACCGATTGCCACCAAGACACAAAGCAGGAAAGCTCTGCAACGTGCTATCAGCGGAGACTCACACCCAAAATCCACTCTGCTCCTGACTGGCTGCTGTGCATAGTGAGAGTCTGGAATCAGACTCTCTGGTTCCAGTCCAGGTTCCTCTACAGCCCAGCTCCATAGCTCTGAGCAAGCAATTTAACCTCCTGGTACACGGGGAATAATCACAGAATTTCTCTCCCAGGACTGTTAGGAACTAAATGTGATAATATATGGACAATACTTTAAACAGAGTCTGACCCACTATGTGCTTTGTTAATGTTAGATATCATCTATGTCTGCAATGTTTTAATTTCATTACAACTAGCACATATTACCTTTATAAGAAAAAAAAACTCATTGAAATAAAAAGAAAACAAGATAAGAAAGAAATGTGTGACTGCCGAAGTTAAAGGATTTCATCCAGTAGCCGAGAGGTTACCCGAGTAAAGAGATCCTATTAGTTATCTTGCTCACCCTTCGCGCCAACCACGCTAGCGCACAGGAGACAGTCAGGTATTGGCTGGGACGAATGCATGCACAAATGAATGTAAGAATGAACGGAGAAATTTCCCTTACAAGAATGGTTATGGCAAGCCGAATAAGATTCAGAAAAAGAAATTAGGAGAATGGCTGTGCCACCTTGAGCCCTCGACCTCAAACCACAAACAGAGAGGTTAAATGCTTGACAGTTTGAAGTGGGAAATTATTGTACAACTTAATATAAACATCCGTCCTTCTTCATCTTCTCCTTAATACTGTGTCGGTGCAAAAGTCTGGGTTTCCATCTGGCCCAAACATCCCAACTGCTAGTCTCTATAAAAAGAATGATGAACTCTGTAACTGGAAAATAAATTACATTAGTTGAAAAAAAAATGATGACCAATCTAACAGATCACCAACACATTTAAGGAGCAAAAGCATCTGAATGTTATGTTTCTCCTGGATCCATCGCTCCAGGTAATAAGACATGGAGCAGTTCCGAAATTTATACTTCTGGGAAGAAGGAGATAGTCGTCATTTGTGTACCCAGAGCAGCAATAGGACCACTTCAAAGCGGTAAGTACAGGCCATCAGGTCATCCATCTCTGGCAACATCACAGCATGCTCGACAGGCAGGGGAGCACGGAGCACAGAGCCCACCTTCATTTCTACTTCAAACTTGGCCCAATAACAACACCAATGGGTGTCATCAACTCTCTAAAAGGAGCCCTTACTTTTCAGTTACCCAAGTTCAAAACGCACTTCTAAATCTCTCCTCCCCGCCTCAAGTGCAAAAAGTGACAAGTCAGTGGAAAGGCAAGAAATTTTCTTTCACAGTGACGTTCAAAAATGGACAAGTATCATAACAACAGTCTCAGGGGGGTCTTTCAGTGGCTTCTACCAAACAACTGAAACAATAGCAGAGAAGCTGTGTTCTGTCCACCGCGGGCAAGGCCTGGCTCCGTAAGAACCATCAGGCTGCCTCAGCCCCTGGTCCTCTATCCACTGATACGCTGTTTCTACAGGAAGCAACCTTTTACCGGGCCCACAGGACTGAGGCTTTGTAGCCATTCCAAGTAAATGACCCAACTGAAGACACTTGGACTTGGCCTAAAAGATTACCTAGTCTGAGTTTCACAACACCTCAAAGAGGTTAATGGCATTAAATTATGTCTGAGCCATCACGGCTAGCATCAGAAGACCCCATGAACCATACAAGATGGTTGATGATTAAAGATGTTAGAGATTTTAAATTTTTAGATGTTTTTAATGGTATGATGGATTAAATTATCATTTTAAAAGAATATATACTGCTTCAAATATTAGCTTCACACCTAAAATTGCTCCAGAAACAAACAAAAAAAAATTGTCACATTGAACAGAGGAGCTTTTCTCTTTTTGTCATGCTTTGGACATTTTTACAATATCCAAGGCAGTATTTCCTAAACATGATAAGAATTACCTAGAATGTTTGTTTAACATATGGATTTCCAGCACTCATCCCAGAAATGTGAAATCAGAGTCTCCGGGGCACAAGGCTGGATGCTGGGATTTAGCAAGCAGCCCCGGTGAGCTCCATGAGCAGTGAGGTTTGGAAAACACTGATCCAAGGATAAAAAATGTCCTCATTCGCAAGAAAGATGAAAATTAAAGTCCAATTTAGAAACGTAAAAGATGAATGGGAAATAAGAATAATGTCATGCTTGTGGCACACGGAGACTAGAAAACCTTGAACAGGCACAGGAAAGCACAATAATCATTTCCACACCTCCAAGACCACAACTGCCCCAGCTGCCACGCGAACCACCAACAAAGGGGCCCCTCTCCGCTACGCCTGACCCAATTCTCCCTTCCCTAGCAGAGTTAAGCATCTATTCCAACTCTGTGTCAAATGTAATGATAAAAGAAACCAAAAAAGCAAAACGATTTCTACTCTGAGTCTATGAATGGAAGCTTCTTGGAGGCATCTTTGGGGCAATTGGGGCATCTTTCTCAGCCACAAGCAAAGGTAGTCAGTGCAGGGCTCCCCGGAGCTGATCAGAAAAGGGGACTGAAGATGGCTTACAGGGCAGGGCAGGGACAGCGGGTGAGGGAGCTGTGGCAGGGATCTCATGGCAGAGCAGGGAGAATGTCTGCTGCAAAATTGAGACCCCAAATAACTGTGGAGGCTTACTGAGAGCGTCTGAAAGACCCTTGCGAAGAGGGCGAGGGCGAAGGAACAGAGAAAGAGGAGGGAGAAGTAAACACCCACTCAAGGCCATGGGCACCCTTTGGAGTGGGGCCTGGAGAGATGTTCTTTTGACAGTACCAACAAGCATCCAGATTCACAGGAATCCTGCAAGGTCTGGGGACACCCGGAATGGGGCAGAGAGGAGTCCAGAGGAGGGGGGGAGTGACCCCCACATATCTCCTACCCTCAAGAGCCCTGTGCGCTGAGACGAGAACAGGGGTTCTAGGGTCCAGGTCTCTCTCTAGGACAGCGATTCCTAATGTTAAGCACCATAAAACTTCTGTCCTACCCCTAAGTGCACGGCCCCAGCCACCTGGGGCAACCCATGAAGGAGCTGGCAGCTGCTCCCACAGCAGAGGAGGTACCATCTGCTGGAAAGGCTGCACCAGGTGCCTCCTGCCCCACCCCCTCTGGGGCATACCTGGGCGACAGCAGCTGCCAGCCTGGGACCAGCAACAGGCAGCAGGTGTGCCTCTGCGAATCCGGGAAGAGCTTTCTCCCCTCCCAAGGCTCCCGGGGAGGACAGTCCTCTGCCACCCAGGCTCCGCTTCAGGGTGGGTCCCCTCCATGAGCTGCCTGCTCCCTTCCCCTTCCCCTAGAAACGCTAAGGGTCAGAACCACCACACTCCCCTCATCCCAGCATTTTAGCAGGCCCATTGCCACGACCCTCCAAACCTCCTGAACACCTGGCTCTCTCACACATGAGCCGGGCCACCCCCAACCCTCACCTCTGCAGCAGCGATTCTCCTGGCACTCCCTAGAGATGGTCCAAGTCACTGCTGCCCCAGGGGGGTTCTCTGGGCGTCTTGGCAAAGTCAACCGTCAACATCAGGAGAACTCCGAAGCTTCGGGAGCCGCGCTCTGCTCGCTGCTCCTACTGGGCTTAGTGCAGTCACCTCCCCCCGCCCTACAGATACACACACCTAAACCACAGGTAGCAGGTGCGGAGCATCAAGCCTTCGAAGTTCTCCTTAAAGTTCTCAGGCAGGACGCAGCCCAGGAGCCCAGGACCAACAAGCCGCCCCGGGAGGTGTGCGCCAGTCCCCTCCCCGCCCCACTGCTGCGACCCCCTCTCACAGGGCTCCCCTGCCCTCAGGGCCGGGCCGTACTCACGTCTCGAAAGCGGTTCCAGTACTTGTCCCGGTCGTACTGCGAGACGGTGCTCAGCCACTGGTCATTGTCCAGGAAATTGCCGTTGTTGGGGCCCGCGCCTCCGGCCAGCGCCTCCAGGTGCCGGCTCTCCACCTGGAGGAAGCACCACGCCGCGGCGGCCGCCGCGAGCACCGCGATCGCTGGCATCTGCGGGGCAGTGGGCAGGGGGCGGGCAGGGCGGTGAGCCGGGCAGGGCAAGGCGATGGCGAGCCCCTCGCCGGGCAGCGAGGTCTGCGCGCCTCCCCGCCGGCCCCAGCTACCGGGGCGGCGGGTCTCACGGCGACGGGGACAGGGTCGCCCTCGCACCCCTAGGGCGCGTGTCGCACCGAGGGCCCCCGCTCCCGAATGGGGGTACGGAGGAAGAGGCTGGGCGCCCCAGAGACAGCTACTCTCGGAGGGGGGCGCCGTGTGCCCCTCCCCGGGAAC
The DNA here is from genome assembly GCA_004026885.1 of Lyroderma lyra. Taxonomy (NCBI): domain Eukaryota; kingdom Metazoa; phylum Chordata; class Mammalia; order Chiroptera; family Megadermatidae; genus Lyroderma; species Lyroderma lyra. The sequence continues at coordinate 41,780 of PVJL010009461.1, forward strand.
GGGGAGCCCTGGGGTCGCGAGCCGCAGTCCCACGCACTGTGCCCAGCACTGGGGCCGGCGGCGGGGGAGCCCAGTCCAGGCTCCGGCAGACGGGGCCGGGGGGCAGCTGGAGGGGTGGTCTCTCCTCGCCCTCCCTGCGGCCTCGGCCAGACGGGCGCGCGCAGACGCCCCCAGGCCCCGGACCCCGCCAGCCCCCCGGGGGTCGCGGGGAGGTCCCAACTACGCCAAGTTGGGGCGCGGGGTTCCGCCGGCACGTACCTTGGGGGCCGGCCCAGGTCCCCGCGCCCGAGTGACTCGAGCTCCCGTGGCGTGGTCGCGGACAAGGCTGACGGGCCGCTCGCTCCCCGGCGCCCCGGCCACCCGCCGCCGCGCGTCCGGCCGCTTTGTGGGTCCGCAGCGCTCTGGCTCCGCTCGCTCGCTGGCTCGCTCGGGCGGCGGCGGCGGGCGGAGAAGCCCGAACGCACGAGCCGAGGCCTCTGGCGCCCCCTGGCGGCCGCCCGCCGCGGTGCCGCCCGCCCGGCCCCGCCGCCCGGGGCCAGCACAGCCGGCGACGTGGTGGTCGGTCCACGTCTGAATGCAGGACTGGCATAAGCTTCCCGGTCCGAGCCGGTGAGAGACAGCGGACAGGACTGAGGACTCAAGGCCAAGGAGCCTGCCAGCACTCAGGCGTTCTCAAAAGGAAGGGTGTCCGAGCCACCGAAGTCAGAATCACCTTGGTAGGGGGAGGAGGAGGCTCCGCAAAATGGGGGTTCGAGGCCCACTCCCCAAACTTGCTGAGTCAGCATTCCTTAGGAGAGTCTCCTGAGCTGAGTGGTCTGCATTCCCCATCCCAGGTCTGCACCCACCCACGTCTCTGCGCTCCCCATCCCAGGTCTGCACCCACCCACGTCTCTGCGCTCCCATGATCCATACCACATCCACTGCTGTTAGTCCTTACCCGGGCCCTTCTGGCCTCCATTTCTATCATTTCTACATCCTTGTGTCCCCACATTGCCCTGGGGGTTACCTTGGTGTTCTGCACAGAAGCCCTTGTCTGAACTGGTCCCAGCATCTGCCTGTTGGGTTTTCCTAGAGGGGAAGGAGAAGAGGAAAACTCAACCAGGCTTCAGGGACAAGGCACAGGGGCAGGCAGTTGGCCTTACCCTCCACCCGCCACTCACGTTCCAAATCCTCAGCTATGTCTGGTCAAATAGGGCTGGAAGTCCCCCGTCTGCCTACAGGTGACACTCACCTGCCATCTGTCTCCTGTACAACCACACTTCATTCCCCCGACACCAGGGTGCTTGCTCAGAACAAGTCTGACACGCTCCACCCTCTCCCCTCAGCACACACCTAAAACTCTTGGCGTTGCTTTCCTGACAAAGACCAAACCCCCGGCAGGAGCCTGCAGGCCCCGCACACCTGGCCCCTGCCCGCCTCTGCCTCCGCCTCTCACACCACTCCCTTCCCCTTCCCTGACTTGCTGGACAGGCTGGCCTTGGTGTGGACCTCCGTGGAGATGGGCTCCCTCCAGCACTGCCTGCTCACTTCCGCCAGGCCACGGCCCACAGCCACTCCCAACACAGGCCTCGCTGATCCCCACTTAGCTCACTTATGTGCACCTCTTGCGGATGAGTAACTCCTGTGGAGCCTGTCGAGCAGGCCAGCACCCTGGGGACACTCTCCTGGAGGGCGCAGTGCTTCCCCAGCTGCAGGCTCACTGCCCTGGACATCACTGACGCCACGCGGCTCGCTCCCCACTGGCCGCAGCTCGTTCTACACTGCTCCCAGCCCAGAGCCACGCTCCTGACAACAGCAAGTGCTCAGAAACTTTCTCAGACAAGTGGGTGGATAAAGGAAGGAATGAGTGAACGACTAGCATGCCGTCATGGTCTACTTCTCAACCAACATGCCCTCGGTTTGTGGGCCGCGGCCGGTAGTACACTGTACTGCGGATAATTGGGTTGTCTGTAGTTTAATGTGTAGAAGTCAGTATGATTTTTCCTGAAAAGTAGCAGATGCTTATCCCAACATTACTCTGACTGATTTACATTCCTAGAAGCATTCTTGAAAGGGAGAGAAAGGCGAGGAGTCACAGCTACATGCTGGGGACCACCCATCATCCTTGGTTTATTTCATCATGGGGCCACGTGAGGTACTTCAGTGTTGTGTCCCGCGTACATCGTACATCGGGGCAGGGGAGGTTTAGAAATAAGGGCGAGAACTTCCATTTTACTTTCATAGGAACCCCAGGAAGCAGCTACTTCCCCACTTCTCTGCCCAGTTTGACGGCAAAACGTCTCCAGTTGTCCCCAGATGTCACTTCTTCTACCCTTTCTAATCTGCCTTCCGTCCTCACTGAAATGACTCGTCACCGTCACCACCCTCCTCCCGGGCACCAACCGAGCGGGCAGCCCTCAGCCCTGGCCTCCTAGGTCTCTGAGAAGTTACACCTTTCCTCCTGGCTTCCTGCTCCCCGCTGGTCCTTCCCACTGATAGGCCGGAGCTTCCTGGGGCTCGGGCCTCGGCCCCAGAGCGTCTGCTGGCTTCCAGCCATACATCCAACTTCAAACTTGGCATCGCCTCCCTATGCCCCATGGGTATGTCAGACTTTACCGGGTCAAAATAGAAGCCCAGCTTTCCCTCCCCGACCCTGCGTGCTGAGTCACCCCCATCGCAGTAACCAAACCTCCCTCCACACGGCAGCTAAAGCCAGAACCCGATGAGTCCTTGTCACTTGCTCCAGTTCCCTTGGCCCCCACTTCCCCTCCAAGAGCAAGCCGACCCATTCCACTTCCAAACACCCTTCCAGCCTGCCCACTTCCCTTCACCTCCACTGCCACCACCAGGTCCTCTTAGCTGTCACTTCTTGCCTGGAGGACTGCTGTGACTTCTTGGTTAGTTTCCTTGATTCTTTACTTTCCCCTCCAACCCATTAATAACTCAGGGGTCAGAGCAATCTTTTTAAAACAGAAATCACTCCCTGCCTAAAGCCTTTCAATGGCTTGCCATGACACAAAAACGAAAGTCCTTCCCAGGACAGGCAGCGCCCTGCACCATCTGGCCCCTCCGCGCTCCCCTTCGTTCCCTGGACTCCAGCCACACTCCCTGTCCTGGTTTTACACACAGGCCAGGCTCGTTCTCCCCGCAGGGCCTCTGTGCTGGCTGGGCCCTCCGCCTGGAATGGCCCTCCCCCTTGCTCTTCACAGGTTAGCTCCTTCTCGGCCGTCAGATGTCAGCTCCAATGTCACCAGCTCAGTGAAGCCTTCCCTGACCACCTCTCCTCCAAGGGGCCCTCCCACATCCAGCCATCTCTCTACTTTATCCTTGCTCCTGGTTGTTCCCTTGAGAGTATTTTGTTAAAAAAATAATAATAATAGAAGAAGAAGTATTTTGTTCTTTTGTCTCTCTCTTCCCCAACTTGCATATGAATTCCAGGAAGGCAAACACATTGTCTTTTTGACTCCTGTAACCAGGCTTATCTCAGAGCCTGACATTCGATGGGCACTCAATATTTATCCAGTGACTGAATGAACGAACGAAGCAAATTCCATAACCCCTAATGCATTCTAAAGTTTGAAAACTCTGGAGACATTTCCTTTGGTCTCCTTTAAATCCCATGTTCTGCAGACCCAAGCTTTGCTTTTCTGGGGGTTGGGGGGACCATCCCCAGTTTAATCAGAGGGCATCTGCTCTTGGCCAGGCTCCAGCCTTACAACTGGAATCTTCCTCGTAACCACGTGCCAGGTTGCCAAGAGCAGGTGTGGGAATGCTGGGTCTGGCCTGAGCAGAGAAAGGGGGTAACCTTGGAACGGGCAAAGGGCCTGGGCGCTGGAGACCTGCCATCAGCCCGGCCAGCACTGGAGGAGAGAAATGTCAGATTTATTCGGCTACGGGAAACACCCGGGACCAAAACCAATACTGAGCCTTGGGCCCGTGCTTCTGCTTTTCATCGGCTTACGCACAACTCTAATAACTCCTTGTTTTAACATAGTTCTTACTTCCAGAGCCTCCCATGTTTTATTTTCAGTTTAATGGATCTTCAAACATGAACCACGGGGTCTTCTGAGGCAGACATAACTATCACCACTTTATGCTGAGACTAGGGGAGCACAGAAAGGTCAGACGAATTGCTGAAGGTCACACAGAAAGAGAGAAAGATGACTCTAGCAGTGGAAAGTTTCAGGTGTAGCCCCTCACTTCAGGACGCTGTACTGGCTAGAATGTGATTCACCCACGGGGCGCCACCTGATAAAAGATAATACTTAACTTGTCATCAACACAGATTTATTTTTAGCTGCAAACTCATCTATCTACCTACTACATGGCATCTCCATTTGGCTGTCTCACTGGAACTATGAATTCAGTTTGTCCAAAACTAAATGCTCGAGCTGCATCCCCCAGCCAAACCTGCCCCCCTTCCCATGTCCCCGACTCGGGAAAACAACCACCACTCCAAATGCTAGTGTCATCCCGACCTCCTTCTCGCCCCCACTTTCAGTGAATCACCACTATGTCAAGACTGACTACCTTTGTAATACTTCGTTTCATTCACTTTTCCCCACTGCTTTACCTCTAAAGCCTACTTCCCGCCACCTTTTACCTGCACTCCATAAAACCCCTCACAAGGGTCTCTGCCTCTGGGCTGACCGTTCATCTCCACACGGGCACCAGAGTTGCCCGCTCTCAGTACAAATGTGATTACTTCTCTCTCCTTACTGACCGTCCTGTGCTCTCAGGATGAAGACCAGCTACCTCACCGTGACTACCTGTGTGTCCTGCTGAGCCAAGGGGCACCCAGCACTCTCTGTACCATACCTCCCTCCTCCTCCACCTCTGATCACCCTTCCCCCTGTCTTCTCCACCTCAGGGCCTTTTGTGGGGGACTCCCTACAGCCTGGATGCTCTCTTCTCTCCCTCCCTTCCCCTGGCCAGACCCAGTCACCCTTCAGGTCCCCAGAAAAGGCTCTCCTTGTGGCACTCATCACAGCTGTGCGATGTCCATCTCCCACCAGACAGGCGGGGGCACAAGGGCAGGTGTGTGTCTCTCTCATTTGCTGCTGAACCCACAGTGCTTTAAAAAGCATCTGGTACATGGTAGGTGCACAAAAGTTATTGAGCAAATCAGTGAATGCGCATGGCTCAATGCATTTATTTCCTTCCCTTCTTTGAAGCAAAACAAAGCTCCCAGGTACATGTTGACATCTTAACCCCAAAACAAACACTCTGGATGGAAGGTGGGGTAATATGGCTTCCCCACTCCCAGGATGCTCTGCACATTTGAGGGTGATGATGCAACATATCTTGGCCCCAAGAAGATGAAAAATGAAATAGATGCATTTCTTGGCACCACTGAAAACAGCTCATCCGGCAGGGCCTGTAACTCTTACAAACACGTCCATTTCACGTACTGATTATATGTATTCAGCAAAGCCAGGCTCACTCCATCCCCCCCACCCCCACCACCATCCCACCCCACACACGTACCTGCCTGCTTCTTTCCCCCGTGCAGAACCATGGCAAATGGGTGACCGAGCTCGGGAGGCGTTGATTTGCAGCAAATGGATACATGACAGATAAATTAAAATAATGGCCGGAAAAGCCTCATGGGCCAAGCCACTGCCTAGGGACAGAGCAGAGGGAGCCCAATTCCTGACCACAAAGAAAAATGTCGCAAGGGTAACAACGCTAGTAGCGTTTGCCGATGTGCCCAGAGCACTCAGGACATGTCAGATATCACAGTCCTGAGTGGGATCTAATGTAATCCTCATGACAACTCCCTATGATGGCAGCCCTGACATGAGCCCCATTTCAAAGATGAAGACACTGAGCCCCAGGATGGTGATACCACTCATCCAGGATCCCGTGGTGAGTAAATGGAAGAGCCAGGAGGGACCACAGCTCATCCTGATGTCAGAGGTCCCACTGAGACTCACCACACCGCCATCTCCCTCACCACCGCTGAGTTTCCCTCACCTCCCACACTGAATCTCACACCTGTGAAAGGTCACATTTTGATATCAATGAGCTGTTCCTAGCTCATTTAGACACAATACATGTTGTTCTCATGAAGTGTCGTGTCTTTTCCCACAGAATGTATGATCTAGTTGATAAGATGTTAGATGAGAAACCACACTAGTTATTTACAATCGTGATTGTAGATGCTTCAAAAGGCACTGACAGTTGTGATTCATTGAACATGGTGCCAAAGGACTTACTGTGACCCAGGGTCCCTGATGATGATGAAGCCTCGTCATCATGGCATTTAAAGTAGTATTTGGCTGCCAGGGGGCACATGTTTTGTCCTCACCCAGCAACACGGAGGCCCTCTCTTCCTCCAGTAGGGATGGGTATGAATAACATGCCTGGTGAAACGAGATCTTGACCCACCTCTGTGTTTCTCCTAGTAAAGTCTAGATGGCCAGGAGCCATGGGTGAGAGACTTCCAGGGACTGACGTGTTTATGGAAAGTCATAGGGATGGAACAGAAGGGCCTTGGCTGTTCTGGGGAAGGCAACCTCAGAATCTTCATTTAACCATTCAACAATCTGCCACAGAGCAGGCCCTTTGTGCCAGGCTAGATGATGCTGGAGACAAAACAGGTAAAGGAGACAGATCCAGACCCTGCCTTCATGGAGCGTATTCCAACAGGGAAGACCTTGACACCTGTTTGCAGCCCTGGAGATAAGCTTGCTTGGCCCAGCTGGAAAGAATGCATCTCTGTTTTGTTCCTCTGTGATCCTGCAGGTTCCAAAAGCATCCTGACATCTTCTGTGGGGATCGTCCTCCCAATTCTCCAATGGCTAGCACAACCACTGGAGTTTCTGAGACACCATCAGCTGTCAGGTGCCTCTGATTTCAGAGAAGTTAAATTGCCTTAGAATCAATAAAACCCTGTAATGCCTACCTCACAGGGTCATCGAGAGGATTAAACAAGTTTATATTTATAACAGGCTTAGAACAATGTCATATAGGTGCATGTTTGTTAAATTAAAAGTTCCTCACCCAACCCATGAGCTAAAATGCTTCGGTCCTCCCACCGGTGGTTAAGGACTCTGAGGTTGGGAGAGATTCTAAGGGGTCTGAACCCAGGCAACCTGGCTCCTGAGTCCACATCTACCCCTGTGGCAAGGCTCCCTCACTCCCTTCCCGTGATGCTGTGCTCCGAGGTGGAAAACAGGAAGACGCCTGTTCTCTGCTGACTAACTATCAACCCCTCAGAGACTTGAAGATGATTTTCTTTTCCTCTCCGAGAAAAGCCCTTCAAGCTCCTCTCCTTTTTCTCATTAGCTGTGTGTTCACTTTCAAGAGCGAAATGGGTACGTGGGTACGTGCTGGCATCAGCCTGTCATACACTACAAAGATTGGAAGTAGGCTGGCAGGGGCCCCCTTCCCTCACAGGGTCAACACCAGATCTCTGCTTCTAGAAGGGCTTCAGTTTGGGGGTGCAGGTCAAGAGAGCACTTGGCCGTGCCTCCAGAGAGCAAGGCTGCTGAGAGAGGACCCAACTCAGCAAGGACCCCAGAGCCAAGAGCAAAAGGAGTTCCTCCTGCAGGAAGCTCTCCAAGAAGCTTTCAAGCTGGGATAGAAACAAGAGAACCAAACCAGAGCTGGAGAAGTTACCCCAAGCCAGGTGGGCCATGGAAACCCAACAAAATGAACCAGACTACTTTGCTGAGCCTTCGGAGAAGTGTTAAGTTATTAACAGTCTTCCCGGAGCATGAACTAACCCAGAAGGATTGTTGAAACCACCCAGCAAACTAGCTTAAACCAAAACCAAACTCACTGTAATATTTCCTACCCCAGCTCCCCACGTGGAATACAGACAGGACAGCAAAGTCCTACATACTAAACAGGACCATCTCAAGCCCCCTGGAATGAATGACACTGGGAAGGCATCATCTCAAGGCAAGAGAGACCCAGACCCAGAGGGCTTTGATGGCCCCATCACTGTGTCAAGTGCACAAAGCAGGGAGGCTCTGGTGAACCTTGGTTCCAACACCAGCTCAGCCTCTTACTAGCTGTGGACTCTCAGACTAGTTGATTAACCCCTCTAGACCCATTTTCTTGCTAAGTAGAGATAACAATGGCGTACTTCCTTTATAGGGCCATGGGTGGGGGGGATAAAGAGGTATGCAAAAGTCACAGTGCCTAGTGTCTGCACGGGGGAAACACCGTAACACAACAGGGGAGTGTCACTGCCACTCCTGTAAGATGCTGCACAACTCACTGTGTGATTTCTTATTAAAGTCTCACATATGCGGCTCACATAAGCAGGTCAGTTCCCCCTTCATAGCCTGAGAAACTTAGACTCAGAGAAGAAATGTGAATCACTTACATATCTTATCCACTAGATTTTTCTTAAAGTCCAAGTGTTAGAAAGAATTTGCCGGGCTGCACACATGTTCACATATAATTTACAGATGCCTACAACTATGGAAGACATCCTCAGGCAATTTGCAAGTGAAATTTGTGTCATTTCACTCAAGTCATAAAGTAAAAAGAGAGTTATCAAGCCAGGGAGAACTGTAGGGGAGACAGCAGGGGTCCCCAGAAGTTCTCCCAAGATCTTCATCAGGAGAACACTAAATTCAAGTCAGCATCTGCCCAACAAAGGAATATTATGCAGGTCATTAAAATGATGGCTATAAAATTCATGAAGCAATATGGAGAAACATAGAGTAAAATAAATCAAGTTATAGAATTGGACGTACAGAATGATTTCAGCAGGAAGGAAGGGTGAAAGAAAAGGCAGCACGGGTAAGCAGTGGCTAGGTTATGTTCTTTCTTCTTCCAAAGATACTGAGCATGGAAGTGTCACGTAAACAGTCTGTCCTTCAGTAAGAGCATATATTCTGGAGACTTGGGTTTGGACTAATGCCTGTGTGATTTCAACAAGTTTCTCACTCTTCATGTGCTTCAGTTTACTTATTTGTAGGATGGAGGTAAGCACAGCACACACATCTATCAGCATTTGGAGAAAATAATGTACACACAGTGCTTTGAACCATCTCTGACACATACTAAGTGCTCCATTAATGCTAAATGCATATTCACAAGAAGACGTGGGCCCTCGTTCCTCCTTATCAATAGTGGCTGCTATTCTGTTGATTCCTCCGTCTTCACTTCCAATGAAGGTGCTGGAGAGACAATTAGATTGGGAGTCATGAAGCCCAATTCCTGCCATATTTTCATGGCTGTTCCTAGGACTCCCCTTGTCCTCTCCTAAAATGAGGAAAGCATGCTATAGCACCCCTACCCCAGCATTCTACGCTGAGGAGGTGTGAGGTGCCCTTGACATTAACAACTGAAGGTTCCACACACTTTGAATCCATTACTAAGAGAGTTCAAACAAATCAGGGAGGAACAAATACATCAATGTGAAAATGGGCAAAACCCTTGAACAGGAGAGTCACCAAAAAAATACAAATGGCCAAATGTACATGAGTCAACTGCCTAGTAACCAAAACAAAGCACATTAAAATAATAAATCACCTACCAAATTTGCAACGATTTTTTTAAATCATTATTCTCTAGTGGGCAGATACTGAGGACATCTATACCGCTGATAACCTACACGGCTGGTGGGCTCATAAACTGGCACAATCCTCCTGGAGGTCAAGTTCATGATATTTATTAAGAGCCATAAAATGTTTGTGACCTTTGACTTTGCATCTTCACCCATAGACTTTTAACCTAATAAAAGAATTAGAAACATTTACAACAATTTGTCAACAATAATGTTCTTCTCAACACTATGTGTAATAGTGAAAGTGAGAAAACAATCTAAATGTCTTCAATCAGAAGTCTGGTTAAATAAACTACATTTATATATTAGAACATTATGTGGCCATAAAGTCATGTTATTTGGAATGTCTAACAGCCAGGAACACATGACATTAATTGAATAAAAATAATCAACCAGTATTATCTTAGGTTGGTTCTCTAGAAACAGAGCCTGAGACAAGGATCACTGAGAAAGTGTTATGGCGGAAGGCCAGTCAAGCACAGGGGTGGCCTGGGTGGGAGAACAGCTTCAGCCTGGCCGCCCCGGAAGCTCTGGAACACAGAACTGTACCCCCTTGTGAGTTCCCCCTGAGGGGCTGGTCTTCTTTTTCCCTGTGGCATTGCCTGCTGGTTGCTGGCCGCATGGGGGCAGGGAGTTGTGCTCCAGATATCTCTGCAAGGGTAACTCTCCTGAGAAGGGGAACTACCTATCCCCACCTGTTCCTCGTGTGAAGCTCACCCCATTGATCCACAGGTTCTCCAGAATCCTGATAGGTTACTCTCTAGGTAGCAAATCAGGTAAGAGGAAGGTTCTTCTTGATTAATACACTTTGGTATACTAATGGATATACCAACTGGCAATATTTGAGAGTATTCATTTCACTGTACCCTCTTCACTTAAACTGGGCATGATTACTTTTCCAAGTTTGGGCTATAAGTATGCTCCCTGCAATATTTGCATACTTACATTTAAAAATCCATTGTTTTTCTGAAATTCAAATTTAAAATAAAAAGAGGAGGGTTCTTAGTTGCTGCACTTGGTCTTGAAGTCATAACTGATGTCTGTCCTCCCCCTCCCCTTAGCCAGCACTTCTGCCAGTGTAGGTGACTTGCCTGGTGAGACAACCCAGACCCTTACCCATGAAGAGTCTGAGCCCCTGATCACCACGCTGTCACCACACTGTGGCTGCTGTCCTTGCCCACTGACAGTTATGATTGGCCAGAGAAGTATCCAGGAACCTCGGGTGATCACCCGATGCGAAACATTTCTCCTCACTGCCGCCACAGAGCAGCAGCCCTATTTCCTCATGAGAATGAGGATCAATTCCTCCTTTCTGAGCTCGCTGGCCTTCTGGCATGAGATGAAAAGCCCAAAGTGACAAGGCAGCAACCATAGCTTAAGCTTCATAGAACACCTTCTAGGTACCCTGGTTGGAAGCATCTCCCGCTGGGACCCAGGATCTCTAGACGGACAGAATGAAGCTGTAGACAGGAAGTACAAATTCTCCAGATGAGGTACTGAGACTGATGATGAGTAGAGATACTCCACTGTACACTCTTTGATTCTCAGACCCAGGTATTCTATCCACTGGGGACACAGCACCATATACTGCCATTGATTTAAGATGTATTAAATGACATTGCACCTTGCAGGATATCATCTCTAAATTGATGTCTCAGCTATACCTTTAAGAGGCCATTCCAATCCTTAATCAGGCCAGCAGCCTCAGGCTGGTGCAGTATATAAAAGGATTAGTGGATCCCATGGTTATGTGCTCACTGCCATATCACCTTTGCCATAAAATGGGTCCCTGGTCCAAGGCAATGTTATGTGGCATCCAATGTCAGGACATCAAACACGGATTTGATCCTTATATTTGCTAGTGGTCCTGACTGAGACACTGCAGGCAGCAAAGGCAAATCTCGACCCAGAATACGTGTCAGTCCTGGTCAGAATAAAATGTTGCCCATCCCAAGTTGGAAGAGGTCTGATCTAAAAAGGATGCGTAATGATCTCTGTTTCTGGAAGGTCACACACCCAGCTGTGACAGTAGCTACATCAGCCTTAGGAAAAGGCAATCCATGTTGTTGGGTCGATGAATAGACTTCCTTTCTGCCGCGATGGCCACTCCATTCATCAGCCTATTGTGCAATAAATATAGAGGCATGTGCCTGCCCGAGCTAATACACACACATAAATTTCCTAGCCCTGTTTACTGAGAGGGTGTGGAATAGTCTAGTCACACCCTAGCAGCAATGAGCATACCTAGTGCCCAGGTCTTGGTTTCTAAACACTCTTCTCCAATAAAAGTAATCAACCTTAAGTGGTTGATTACAAGGCTAGAGCAGGGAAAATGGGCTTGGAACAGCTTGTACTGCCAGAAAGTAAGAAAGTGTTCAAAAACTTCTGGGAACATAATTTTTAAATGGCTGTATTAGATTTAACTTATAGAATAAAATAAATATCCATGAGTCCATACTGATATGAATGAATGAACAAATGAATGAATGAATGAATGAATGAAAAAGGGAGAATGGACACCTCTGCTTTACAGTGGTATTCCAATTAATGCATATGGAAGGAAAGAAGGAAACAAAAAATCATCATTGGTCCAACATTACAATAACCATTGTTGCAGATGAGATCTACCAATGGGTAATAAAGTTAGTAGTTACAAGTTTGAAGAGAAAACAGGACATGAATAGTCTTAAAGTATCTTCCTCAAGGATATTTATTAACTACAAAAGGAAGATAGTAACTTCATAGTGGAAAAACCTATTGAGACTACCTTAACCCAGTGATGAAAGGCAACATCAACAGTAATAAGACATATTGACATCAGGAACCTGCTGATCACGGCGTCCAAGAAAAACACAACTCATTTCTTTGATATTCTTGCTGAAAAAATGAATAACCTTACTCCAAACATCAGAAAACATCAAACTCAAATTGAGGGACTTTCTACAAAATAATGATTAGTATTCTTCAGAAGTGTTGAGATCATGAAAACTAAGAAAAACTGAGGAATTGTTAAAAGTTAGAGGAGATTAAAGATAAAAAACAAATAAATGCGTGATTCTGGAACACGGAAAGGACATTGGCAGAAAACTACTAAAATTCGAATAAAGTCTATACTTTGGTTCATCGTACCAGTGCAAATTTCCAGGTTTTGTGCTATGGTTATGTATGATGTTAACATTAAGATAAGCTGGGTAGAGGATGTAGAGCAACTCTTTATACTATTTTTGCAACTATCCTATAAGTCTAAAATGAGTTCAAAATGGAAAAGTTAAAAAATAAACATTCAAAAAAAATAAATTAAAATGCATTTCACATTTTTATAAACCAAGGGGGAAAAAGAAAGCATCACCCCTGATAATGCAAACTCTTTTTAGTGTTAAGCTGAGCCCAAGCAAAACAAATGCCTCAGGTAAAAATATAAAAAATCATGTCCACTCCCTAAACCAAACAGAAACTGTATTTAGAGTCTCCACATGCTGTGTGGTTCCATTAGCATGGATAATTGGAAATTGACTGCCTTTAGAAATGATGCCCAGATCCTCTCTGGGTACAACACAAGATAAACTCCCAGGGCAATGGCCTATGTTATTGAATGCAACAGTAATTAACTTAATGTATCCTATCTTGTGTGTAAAGGTGTAATTCAGGTGGTACAAATCCTTTATTGAACTCAAATTCAATAGTCATGTATAATTCCTCTATTTGTGGTATGTATGAAGGTTGTAGAAAAATTATAAAAGGTTACACATTATAATTATATTTCTATGAAAATTGGAAGTTTCCGACTGACATACGCCATTCATGGGGCACCCTTTCATTTGCACAGAGGAAAACATGCAGGTGAATGAGCATCAGCACATAATGGAGCAGACGTCTATGGTTCTTACCTGCCCCGTGTTCTTTTCTCTTTCTTCTGCTTAATATATTCTGATTTTCTTTTGAGGGACCACCCCCTTCCTTCTCTCAGACCACACCCTAGCTCCTGCAATGGGCACATGACCCCAGCCAGACCAAACAGCCCTGAGCTTCCCTGACCACAGTGCACTGGTCCAGGATGAGCACAGGCCCGAGCCTGGCCAAACAGGCTCCATCCCAGGGCTTTTGGTGGAATTATTAGGAAAGAGAAGGGCTTCTCCTGTCACAGGCCACACTAAGATGAGAGAAGCAAGCCCAGAGTCAGGGGTGCCCATCTTGCTGGTATCTTGGAAGAGACTCTTAATGAGGCCAACAGAGAAGAAAGCAGAGCTGAGAGAAATAGCAAGCAACCGGGTGCATTTGTCAACACATTTCTTCCTTTCTTTCCTTCCTTCCTTCCTTCCTTCCTTCCTCTCTTCCTTTCTTTCTTCCTTCCTTCCTTCCTTCCTTTCTTCCTTTCTTCCTTCCTTCCTTCCTTCCTTTCTTCCTTCCTTCCTTTCTTCCTTTCTTCCTTCCTTCCTTCCTTCCTTCCTTTTTTCCTTCCTTCCTTTTTTTTACCATCTTTCTGTCTTTCCTTAAGCCAGCTTTAGTTGGCTTTCTAATATTTACAAATACAGTAAACAATCCAGGCCAAAAATACCTTTTATTTGACATCTCAGCGCCCAGATCTGTTTCTAAATTCACCAACTCTGTTCTACCATTATAGACAACCCTATGTTTGTAATTCTTTACTCATCCTTTCTCTCACTTTCCTGGTCTTCCCTCTCACCTTGCACCTCAACAAACTGTATGAATCTCACCTCTCCCCAGAGCAGTTAAGTGTCCCACCCCGCTCTTCCCCAAGTGTCACACACTGGAAACTTCTGTGACTCAGACTTTGAGGTTTCTCTAAGCTCTAAATTAAATGGGGGCAGGAGGAAAGAGAGAGAGATGAGGAAAAGAGAAGGACTTGCACGGTCATTCTGGGGTTAAACCTGGGAGCTGCAGGGAGAAAACCAATCTTCCAGTGCAGGAAAAAACCAGGCAAATGTTCATTTCCTAAGACTGAATGCCAATATTCAAGCTTAATGTTTTACCCACCTCCCCTCATTAACCAACCCCTGGAGGGCAGAGACCGTCTGCCCACAAACAAAGAACATGGACAAATACTTTCTGTGTACCTACTATGTGCCAGGCCCTACACTAGACATGCTTCTAACAGCATCTGCAATCCTCACAGTAACCCTCTGAGGTAGGTCATTTTAGTCTCCTTTGTTAAACAAGAAACTTGACGTTCAAAGAGGGTAAATAACTCATCTGAGAGCCCACAGGGAGAAAACGTCAACACCACTATTCTTTTTTTTTTTAATTTATTTTTTAATCTTTTTTTTATTGGGGTGACATCTGTTAGCAAGGATTACATAGGTCTCAGGCATACAATTCTACAGTGCATTGTCAGCTTGTTGTATAATAAGTTCACCACCTACTGTGACTTCTCTTTCCATCACCTGATATTTAGCTTCCCCCCTCCTCTCCCACCCCCTCCCCTTTCTCGCCTCCCTGACCCACTCGTCCCCAAATAAACATTAAACTATTGATTGTGTCCATGGCTTATTTGTTTGTTCATTTCTTTTTTTCTTTGCTTTCAGTTTTATATTCTGCATATGAGTGAAATCATGCAGTTCTTTGTTTTTTCTGTCTGGCTTATTTCACTTAGCATGATGATCTCCAGGTCCATCCATTTTGTTGCAAATGGCAATATTTCATCTTTTCTTACAGCTGAGTAATATTCCATTGTGTGTATGTACCACAGCTTCTTTATCCAGTCATCTGTCGCAGGGCACTTTGGTTGTTTCCAT